>CAUYLG010060894.1:0-14731 GCA_963573385.1 Cacajao melanocephalus | reverse complement strand
GTTGGTTTAAAGTCAATTTTATCAGAGACTAAGATTGCTACCCCTGCTTTTTTTTTGCTCTCCATTTGCTTGGTAAATCTTCTTCCATCCCTTTATTTTGAGTCTATGTGAGTCTTTGCATGTGAGATGGGTCTCCTGAATACAGCACACCAGTGTGTCTTCACTTTTTATCCAGTTTGCCAGTCTGTGTCTTTTTATTAGAGAATTTAGGCCATTTACATTCAATGTTAATATTGTTATGTTTTAATTTGATCCTGCCATTTTGTTACTGGCTGGTTGTTTTGCCCTTTAGTTGATGTGATTGCTTCATTTCATCATTGTTCTTTACCATTTGGTATGTTTTTGCAGTGGCTGGTACTGGTTGTTCCTTTCCTTGTTTAGTTCTTCCTTCAGGAGCCCTTGTAAGGCAGGTCTTGTAGCAACAAAAATCTCTCAGCAATTGTCCATAAAGGATTTTATTTCTCCTTCACTTATGAAGCTTAGTTTGACTGGATATGAAATTCTGGGTTGAAAGTTCCTTTCTTTAAGGATGTTGAATATTGGCCTCCACTCCCTTCTAGCTTGTGGGGTTTCTGCCAAGAGATCTACTGTGAATTTGATGGTCTTTCCTTTATGGGTGACTCGACCTTTCTCTCTGGCTGCAGGACTTTTTCCTTCATTTCAACCATGGTAAATCTGATTACTATGTGTCTTGGAGTTGCTCTTCTTGAGGAGTGTCTTTGTGGTGTTCTCTGTATTTCCTGGATTGAATGTTGGCCTGCCTTGTTAGGGTGGGGAAGTTCTCCTGTATAATATCCTGAAGAGTGTTTTCCAGCTTGGATTCATTATCCCTGTCACATTCAGGTATGCTGATCAAGGGTAGATTAGGTCTTTTCACATAATCCCATATTTCTTGGAGGCCTTGTTCATTTCTTTTCACTCTTTTTTCTCTAATCTTGCCTTCTCATTTTAATTCATTGATTTGGTCTTCAGTATCTGATATCCTTTCTTCTGCTTGATCAATTCAGCTGTTGAAACTTGTGTATGCCTCTCAAAGTTCTCATGCTGTTTTTCAGCTCCATCAAGTCATTTATGTTCTTCTCTAAGCTGATTTTTCTAGTTAGCATTTCATCTAACCTTTTTTCGAGATTCTTAGTTTCTTTGCATTGGGTTAGAACACGTTCTTTTAGCTCAGAGAAGTTTGTTATTACCCACCTTCTGAAGCCTGCTTCTGTCTATTCATCAAACTCATTCTCTGTCTTGTTTTGTTCCATTGATGGTGAGGAGTTGTGATCCCTGGGAGGAGAAGAGGTGTTCTGGTATTTGATGGTTTCATCGTTTTTGTTCTGGTTTCTGGCAATTCCTCAAGGATCTGTAAATAGAAATACCATTTGACCCAGCAATCCCATTACTGGGTATATATCCAAAGGATTATAAATCATTTTGCTATAAGGACACATGTACGCATATGTTCATTGCAGCACTGTTTATAATAGCAAAGACTTGGAACCAACCCAAATGCCCATCAATGATAGACTGGATAAAGAAAATGTGGCACATATATATCATGAAATATCTATGCAGCCATAGAAAACGACGAGTTCATGTCCTTTGTAGGGACATGGATGAATCTGGAAATGATCATTCTCAGCAAACTGACACAAGTAAAGAAAACCAAACAGCACATGTTCTCACTTATAAGTGGGTGTTGAACAATGAGAACACAGGGTCACAGGGAGGGGAACATTACACACTGGGGCCTGTTGGGGGCTGGAGAGGGGTTGGGGAATGATAGCAGGGGATGGGGGGATTGGATAGGGATAACATTAGGAGAAATACCTATTGTAGATAACGGGGGGATGGATGCAGCAAACCACCATGGCATGTGTATATTTATGTAACAATCTTGCACAAGCTGCCCATGTACCCCAGAACTTAAAGTATTAAAAAATATATCTCATCCTAGAATGGATTTCAGAATAAGTGAGATCCATCTAGAGCTTCAAAAATAATTTAAATATAAAAATATTAAAATAATCTCATTGTGTTTCTCCTATATTGATGTAGTCCACAACAGATTACTCAGGGCATTACATTGTACATTGCCCATTATTTTGTTGTGGCACAAGTTTGCAGATAATTCTGACTGTGCTTGCTGAGAGAGCCCCAAATTATCTGAATGTGTGATTTATGTGAATTGATTTGAACCCAGAATATAAGCAAAGTGAAACTCAAAGCTGAATGAGGTTGATAAAAAAATAATAATAAAAGCAATTGTTCTCAGTTTGAATTGTACTTTATTTGTTAAATTAAAAAAATACATGAGTTACATTTGAAGCATCAGTAGTGAAAATCCATAACTGAACTACATAAATTACAAATTGATTTAGATGAACCAGGTCTGGCTCTAATGTCTAGCATACATGATATACTAAAGGTGTTTAATGACCCATGCACAGATGCAGCAGTGAGAGAATTTAACAACACTGGCATTGGCTTTTATTAGATCTCACATGGTCAGATAGCATTTATCTGATGCAAAGAATGGACTCAGTGAATTATCAAGTCAACAGATGCTTTTTTTTTTTTTTTTTTTTGATGTGGTAAACCTCTTCGTATTTATAATAGAATAGCTCACTGGAGAACATTGCAACCTCTAAAATTTTGCTGCAAGGTGAGAAAATACCAGGCAGAGACATGTTATTAAAAAGAGAAAATACATCACTTTGAACTCCTAACACTTGTTCTTAACACATGATGCCTCTTAGAGCAACAAATAAGATGACAGATGTATATGATTTATAAAACATTTTTTTGTTTAGGAAAACAAAGTGATAAAATTGAGTTGATGGATGTAGTAGCTGTGAGACAAAATCATTCTGTGTCTGTGTTAGCCATATGCAATAAAAACTCTAAAATAATGTCCTCTATTTTTTAAACTCAGTAGCTGGTGCTATTTATATTATTCAGTCATTTGGCAAGTAAATCTTTCAATGCTTAAAATCTAAATCATTACTGTTGATAGGAAATTGAGAATTATGATTGCTAACTCATAGAAAGGTTTCAATTGTGTGTGTGTGTGTGTTTTTTAAATGTAAACTAAAGGAATGTTGTGGAAGGTAGAAAAATGGCTCTCCAAACATGTCCATATCTTAATCCCTGAAAACCCTTAATATGTTACCTTACATATTAAATAAAATCATATTAAATATTAAATAAAATACCTTACATATTACATAAAATCTACTAAATGTGAAAGCATTTAGTAGATGTGCTTAAATTAAGGGTCTTGAAAAGGGGAGATTATCTCAGATTATCTGGGTGAACCTAATGTAATCATAAAGGCCCTTATGAATGAAAAAGAGATTCAGGAGAGGCAGTGTCAGAGAAAGAGATATGACAACAAAAGTAGAAGTTTGAGTGATTTAATTGCTGGCTTTTATTGAATATGGAAGGGGCCCATGAGTCCAGGAATAAAGATAGCCTCTAGAAGCTAGAAAAGGCAAGGAAACTAATTTTCCCCTAGAGCTTCCAGCATGAATGCAACCCTGCTGACACCTTGATTTTAGCCACTGCAAAATATTTTTTGCACTGTTTTAAGCCATTAAGCCACTAGATTTGTGGTAATTTGTTACGACAGCAAAAGGAAACAAATGTAGTCATTTGCCTTATGGATATCATTGTACATGTACCGCAAAACATAAAATACAATAAAAATTAAAAAATAAATAAAAAAAAGAAAAGAAAAGAAGTCTCTCATATTTGTCATCGTTGTCCTGCTGTACACTGGAATACATGGAGAATCATCATGGATATGTGCACTTAAATGTCTGATATATCAAGTTTGACATATCAAGTCTAAGCTTAGGCAATGCTTGTATGGGCCATAGTATTCTGCTCAGAAAATGCTCAACACTTTTTCTGAACATGCTATGCAATGCTACCAGGAGATATTTTTGTTGTTCCTGATTCTTGTATATTTTTTACTTCGATAAATGAAAGACATTCTTTGTGGTCAACAATTGAACATAGGTGTATACCAACAACATTCTTCAAATTGACACTACAGCAAATATCACCTGTTTCCGATGGATGCATGTTCTTTGAAAAACAAACAATATTATTTCTACCCTTAAAAAAGTCAACTTGAAAGTAACTTAAAAGCACCAAAGGTATAAGTGTAAATATAAACTTTCTGTGGTTTAAATATTAGATTGCAATTAATGAGTGAAAATGAAATGTCTTTTTTTAAATGATTGTATAAGCTTCACACCACTTGGCAATAAAGATGAAATTATTTTTAAAAATAATAAGATGAGTGCTCCACGAAGTTTGCTAAGAGAAGTTATTCCTAGGAAATTCACGGGAAAAAAATAGACTTTATATATTTGGCAATCAATGCATTCTGGCTTTGCCCTCTTTAACTTTCACAATAGCATAGTAAGTCCCTGACAAGACTGCAAGTAAAGATTCTTGTCCAAATGCAACTAAGCTTTTCTTTAAGATATTTAAACATGAGTCCCTTTTATTTATTGACTCTAAAAAGTATTGAGCTAAATGATGAGCAAACTATTCTCTAAAATTCATGGCAAACAATGTAATGTAGTCATAAACTTGGAATTCAGGCTTTATTTAGATAAATGTCTATTCATGTCTTTTGCCAATTTTTAATGAGGCTATTTATTTCTTCACTATTTAGTAATATAAATTTTTATAAATTTTGAATATGAACCACGTCAGATATATAGTTTGTGAATATTTTTCCCAATCTGTAGGTCATTGATTCATTGTGTTGATTGTTTCCTTTGCCATACAGAAGTTTTTAGTTTGATTTAGTCTCCTATATTTACTTTTGCTTTTGTGGTTTGACCTTTTTGTGTAATAGCCAAAACATTGTTTCCAAAGCCAATATCCAAGGGCTTTTTTCCTTTGTTTTTTTCTAGGAGTTTCATAGTTTTTGGTCTTAAATATTTAGATCTTCCATCCATTTTGAGTTGATATTTGTTTATTATTTAAGATAAAGATTCAATTTCATTCTTTTGCATGTGAACCTTCAGTTTTCCAAGCACCTTTGGTTGAACAATTCTCCTTTTCCCATTGTGTCCTTGTCAAAAATGAGTTGACCTTATATGTTTGAGTCTATTTCTGGAATTTTAATCTATTCTGTTCCACTGGTCTAAGTGGAAAATGTTCTCATTCAAAATGGAAGAAATTGGCCTAAACAAAGCTGCCACAGGCCCCATGCAAGTCTGAAACCCAGCTGGGCAGTCATTAAAACCACAGTAATTTTAAACCAGGGAGTCTGATGCCTCCAATTGTGTTTTTCTTTCTCAGAATAGTTTTGGCTATTCAGGTATTTTATGGTTGCATACAAATTTTAAAGTTTTTAAAAATTTCTGTGAAGAATATCATTGTGATTTTGATGGGAATTACACTGTATCTGTATATTGCCTTGGGTATTATGATTACAAGAAGAAAATTAATTCCTCTGATCCATGATCATGGGATAGCTTTATATTTATTTTTATCTTCTTCAATTTCTTTCATCAATGTTATATAGTTTTCAGTGTAAGAATCTTTCATCTCCTTACTTAAATTTATTCCTTGATATCTGACTTTTTGACACTATAAAATGGGATAATTCTCTTGAATTCTTTTTCAGTTAGGTCATTATTTGTGTATTCAAATGGTACTGATTTGGTATATTGATTTCATATCCTACAACTTTACTGGATTCACCTACTAGTTCTAACAGTTTTTTTGTATAAAGGTAAATCAATAACAAAGATAGTTTCTCATTTTTTTAGTTGGGAGAAAATGAGGCAGTTGGCCTTAAGTGAAGACCAACATTTAACAATAGCACTTTGTCATATGATTCATGGAAAAGAAACGTAAAATAAACTATCATGACAACTGTAGATTCAAACAGTTTTATGACGTGCTTCCTTTCCTTGAATAAAAGCATTCAATATTTTTAAGTAAATTTTTAAGCCTTGTAAAATCCTCTTCAATGCCTTATATACATTATTCTAAACCTTTTAGATTAAGCCCATAATACTAGCTATACGAAACTGCAATCAGATTTCTAAAGGACAGTATTCAAAATGACGCTATACTATATGTAAATGACCAAGTGTAATGTGCTCTTTGTCATGGGTGACTGCACATTCTGGCTTGCTTGGGACAGTTCTGGTTTCTGTGTATTGTTTTAGCAACCATCTAGTTGAACATTTGTCCCAGACTTTCATTTTTTAACTAAGATTTTTTTCAAGTAAATAGTTGTTTTAGAATAAATCAGGATGGGTGTGGTAAAACACAAAACCTATTATTTCTAGCTTTTTTTCATGGTCTCATTGTCTACTTCTAAATTTGGGTTATTTAAGAAGATTGCACACAAAGACGGAAAGGCTCCATTTATGCATTTATATATTGTATGATTCCATTTTCACACTGCTATAAAGATACTACCTGAACTGGGTAATTTATAAAAAAAACAGTTTTAATTGACTCATAGTTCAGCAGGCTGTAAAGGCATAAGAAATATACAATCATGGCAGAAGGTGAAAGGGAAGCAAGCACCTTCTTCACAAGGTGACAGGAGAAAGAGAGAGAGCACAGGGGAAACTGTCACTTTTAAACCATCAGATCTCATGAGAACTCCCCACTGTCATGACAACAGCATGGGGAAAACCACACCCATGATCCAGTCACTTCTTGCCTGGTACCTCCCTTATCATATGGAGATTACAATTTGAAGTGAGAGTTGGGTGGGGGACCAGAGCCAAACCATTTATCATTCCTCCCTTGGCCCCTCACAAATCTCATGTCTTCACATTTCTAAACCAATCATTGCCTTCCCAACAGTCTCCCAAAGTTTTAACTCATCCAGCATTAACTCAAAAGTCCAAATCCAAAGTCTCACTTGAGATAAGACAAGTCCCTTCCACCTATGAACCTGTAAAATCAGAAGCAGGTGTTAGTTACTTCCAAGACACAGTGCGGTTACAGGCATTGGGTAAATGTTCCCATTCAAAAATGGAAGAAATTGGCCAAAACAAAGCAGTCACAGGCCCCATGCAAGTCTGAAACCCAGCTGGGCAGTCATTAAATTTTAAAGATCCAAATCTTCTTTGACTCAAAGTCTTACATCTAGGGCATGCTGATGCAAGGGGTGGGCTCTCACTGTTTTGGACAGCTCCACCCTGTGGCTCTGCAGGTACAGACCCCGTTCCTGGCCATTTTTATGGGCTGGTGTTGAGTGTTTGTGGCTTTTCCAGGGGCATGGTACAAGCTGTAGGTGGATCTACCATTCTGGGGTCTGGAGAATGGTGGACCTCTTCTCACAGCTCCACTAAGCAGTGCCCCAGTGGGGACTTTGTGCGAGGTCTCCAACCCACACATTTCCCTTTCACACTGCCTTAGCAGAGGTTCTCCATGAAGGATCCAACCCTGCAGCACACTTCTGCCTGGATATCCAGGCAATTCCATACATCCTCTGAAATCTAGGTGGAGGTACCCAAACCTCAACTCTTAGAAGTTCAACACCACATGGAAGCTGCCAAGACTTGGGGCTTCTACCTTCTGAAGCAATGGCCCAGCTGTACCTTGGCCCCTTTTAGCTATGGCTGGAAATGGAGTGACTGGGATACGAGTTGCCATATCCCAAGGTTGACTCAAGAAACCATTCTTTCCCTCTTAGACCTCCAGGCCTGTGACGGGAAAAGCTGCCTCTACCATCTCTGAAACGCCCTGGAGACATTTTCCCCATTGTCTTGGTGATTAACATTTGGTTCCTCACTACTTATGCAAATTTCTACAGCCAGCTTGACTTTCTCCCCAGGATTTTTCTTTTTTTTCTGTTAAATATAATAGCAAAACCCACAATTACTTTTGTACCTACCTAAACCACATGATCAGACTGCCAAGTTTCCAAACTTTTATGCTCTGTTTCACTTTAAAACATAAGTTCTAATTTCAAACCACCTATTTGTGAATGCCTGTAATTATGCTTTCAGGAAAAGCCAGGTCACCTCTTGAATGCTTTCTTCCAAATACCCTAAATCATCTCTCTCAAGTTCCAAGTTCTGCAAATCTCTAGAGCAGGGGCAAAATGCCACCAACTAAAGCATAGCAAGAGTGACCTTTGCTTTAGTTCTCAATAAGTTTCTCATCTCCATCTGAAACCACCTCAGCCTTGTGTATATCATTATCAGCATTTTGGTCAAAACCACTCAACAAGTCTTTAGGAAGTTCCAAACTTTCCCACAAATTGCTGTCTTCTGAGCCTTCCAAGCTGTTCCAACATCTGCCTGTTAATATTTCCAAAGTTACTTATACATTTTCAGGCTATCTTTATAGCAGTGCTCCTCTCCTGGTACCAATTTATTGTACTAGTCCATTTTCATGAAGAACGATATGATAGATGCTATTGTCTTGGCTCCATTAGTGCTAAAGGAACTTAAAAAATAAAATTTTCTAGTTTTCTTTTAAATAGTGTCTTTAAATGTTTCTTTTTCCTATATATTCATTGACTGAAAATATAGATATAGAAGTTCAATTTGTTAAAAGTGAAACAGTTAGCATGCTATTGGAATTTCAGTAAAAATTGACCATGAATGATACAACTATTTTAACAACTTGGCAAAGCAAAGCTTTGTAGTAAAATAAATATTTGAACTAAATTAAACCTATGGAGGAGGAGGAGTATAGTTGGAATAGGTTTTTGAATACACATAAGTTTTAATTATATTCAAATAAGATGAATGTTCTACTAAGGAACATAGAAGCACAAAAGTTGTAAACATTTATAACTTTTGCCTATACACACCTAGAGTAAATAAACTAAAAAAATTATGGCAAAACTGATGCTGAATGAACTCATATACTTTTCTTTTCACTTTCTATAATACTCCATGTTTCATGTGTATTTACAACTCGTTTTGAGTCTTGCCTCATGAAAATATTTATTGAAGAAATATACTCTGTTGGAGATGAAAGGCAATAACTGAAATGTCTTATGCTTAATAGTAGTTTTTTTTTTCAGGCTTCCAGGGACTTCAGCATGTAGAGAGATTTTCATAATTTAAAAATATGTGAAGACTCTTCAGTAGAATTTGTTAACAATTTCATATTTGTTGACTATAAAATGCTATTTTGAGAATAAAGATAGGCAGTTTTATCAAAAATATTAAAAATATGAAGACCATATTTTAAATGTATTTATATTAACATCATTGGCATTGTATTAGAAACAGATATGACTAAGAAACTGAATAAAGTATGTAAATATATGCCCAGGTGAATTTGTTTGTATTATTTTTAAAGGCTTAGATGATTAATAAACACTTTCAAAAATTTTCTTTAATGTAAATAAGTATGTAGATATATTTAAACATTTTAAAGAAATATATTAATTTCAAAAATATGTTAAAATATAACTCTGTTAAGGTCTACCAAAATAATAAAACCAATGGCTAGTCAATAAAATTTTTTATAAAATTATATTTTATAATTATTTTAGTAACCCTATTCACTATAAAACTTTCCCAGTTTGGCTCAGTCATTATTTTTACAAGAATTGCTTCTGTAACATTCCTTCTATACTATGCTGCTGGAACTCCTGCTAATGAATGTGGTGGTTTCTACCACTGGCCAGTATACTCCCAGACCCCTTCTTCCTCATACTCTTTCACTGAAAAGACCAGAGCCAAAGCTGCTAAATATTTACTCCCTAAGCCTCTCTTAAAGGTAAGGATTGCCAAGTACAGTTTTAAAGGTGAAATGTTAAGTGGAATTGTATTGTTGGAACTTTTGGGAAGTTCTTTCTTTCGTGATGAAATGAGAGAC
The DNA here is from genome assembly GCA_963573385.1 of Cacajao melanocephalus. Taxonomy (NCBI): domain Eukaryota; kingdom Metazoa; phylum Chordata; class Mammalia; order Primates; family Pitheciidae; genus Cacajao; species Cacajao melanocephalus. The sequence continues at coordinate 4,906 of CAUYLG010060894.1, read as the reverse complement.
CCAGCTGGTGGTTTTTCCATCCCTCTTCTTTCTGCTACAAACTGAAATACAACGAGAAGAGCTTTAGCCTTCATTTGGACTTTAGTAAAAGGTCAAGATAACATCAGGGATGCATCTATGACATCTCTGAGACACAGATCTGGTGATTGTTAGCTGACCCCCTCCAAATTTATAATTATGTGATAGTACAACCTCAGCTTCTTTAAACTGAATCCATGGAAACATCTAAGTGCTAATACTTTACTTAATAGAAACATACATAGAGTATGTGGGTGATGAAAATATGGCAACAAAGAAAAATGAAAATGCCAAGTAAAATAATGCAATGCATCTCTCTCTGGGTATCTATTCACCAGGAGGCATAGTAACAAGAGACAGTACAATTTTTCACTTGGCACATAAAAATTTTTGAAAAGAGGGAATAGAGGAATATTACATCAGAGTATTTTACTAGAGAGGAAATGCAGGCAGGCTATTTCCTAGTGTTTCCCTCCTCCTGCTTCCCATGAGATCACATGATGCAAAACACATATGGAGATAATCACCGCTTTCCGTTTTGCGTGATGTCGTCCAGCCTCTGGGTGGCCAGTCACTAAGCCATATCCTATACCCTGCAGTATGATATTTGATCCATGTTCAAAAATGGAATGGTAATGCTGTTCTCAAAGGCAGGATGTGGACCAGGAGAAAGAGGAAAGGAAATAGTTGGAAGAATATTCCCAACATAGAACTTCTTCATTTAAAATTCCAAAGCCTTTTCTGAGACTTCTCATACTTCTTCCTATTTTTTACTTTAGATGATAGAACTTAATTCTAAATAATGCCATGATGCTATATTTATGATTCATTCCTTTATTATCTTTTACTCTCCAATAGTTTGTAAATTCCATGAATTTTGTCATCGTATATTAATAAATTGCAGCCATAGTGTTTTGCCCTACCTTCTTAGATATTAATTTGTATTTGAACCAGATTCATCTTTTGGAGATTTGGTCAGCTTGGACTTATGTTGGAGATAATTATAGGTGACAAGGATGATTTTTATCTAGTATTCTGGTGGTTAGGAGCATTAAATTTAGAGTATTTTTGAACTCATATTCTCACTCTGACATTTATAGTTGTGTGACATGGTGAAAATTATTGAATAAATACAAAGTTGTTTTCTCATCTACTAAATGATTCTACTAATAATATCTATATTTATGGTTGTTGTAAGTAATATATACAACAACGTATATAAATCATTTTTATGGTGCCTGGCACCCAGTAAATACTTGCTAGTTATTTCAATCAGTTCAAGCTGCTATAACAAATTACCATAGATGAGGTGGCTTAAACAACAGAAATTTATTTCTTATGATTTTGGAGACTGAAAAGTCCAAGATAAGGTGCCAACAAACATGGTGTCTGATTAGGACAGTCTTTCTGATTGCATAACACCTTCTTCTCTTTGTGTCCTCATATGGTAAAGAGCAGAGAGAGAGAGAGAGAGAGAGAGAGAGAGAGAGAGAGAGAGAGAAAGCAAGTTTTCCTGTCTGTTCTTATAAGGGGGCTAATCCCATTCATAAGGGCTCCACCTTCATGACCTCATTAACTCCCAAAGGTCCCACCTCCTAATACCATCACACTGAGGATTAAGATTTCAACTTGTGAATTTTAGGGGGACAAAAATGTTTGGTTCATAACTATGGTGTTTATACCCTCAGTGTCTAATGAGAAGGAGAGTAAGCACTCTGTCTTAATGTGTATAGCTTTTTACACACAAAAAAATTGAAAAAATGAATGGGAAATTGTTGTGAGGCAATTAATAAATGAACAATAGAAGGATGCCACTACCACCTCTAGGCCTTCTGGACAAAGAGATCAGGCAACATGAAGCTCAAGGGTGAAGTCACATGATTACAAGCTGCTACCTTGAAGGAGTTGCAGCCACTGCCTGATCTTGCTGACAAGATTATGATAAATGGACAACAAATACCCTGCTTTCTTCCATCTTTTCACCTTCTATCCTCCCATTCGAGGAACCCAACTAGAAGTCAAGTGATAAGAGAAACTTAAAAATCCAGCTCATGATATCAGCTTGCCAGTTGTACAGAGCATTAAGGGACAAGGGCAAAGAACGGATCTGAAGGCAAATAGAGGCAGACTCTGGTCTGTATTAGTTATTATTGTTAGAATTATTATTGCCAAGATTTCAGCCTTTCTCCATTCTATTATTAAATGTAATTCAAAGGATTTTTCTTATTTCCTTGGGATCACCTACAGATTACTTTTTATACTATTTCATTTTAAAGCGGAAACCATACTTAACTAGTTTTAGTATAACCCATGTTGCAAAGTGCCTCTCTCATGGAAACACTCCTGTTCCAGGAATAAATGAGATTGAATCTATAAAAGCATATTAGTGCTTTATAATTAAACCTTAACCAGTTCAACTACTTAGCAGTTCACCTGCATACCTCTAATTTCATTTTACACTTCCCCATTTTAGAATAAATTATTATTTTTATGCAAAGCAAATGAGTGTTCCATTTCTATTACTGATTGTTTATATCAGAGAAATTGTGTGATGAAGGGTTATTGTCAGAATAAGGAGTTTCTAACATTTTTTCTCTTTATACTCTTTAGCAAATAAATGATTTGTTACAAATAAATGATTCCTTATATCCAGATACTACTCCATGTGTGTTTTTCAAAAGCTAATTAATTTTAACCTTAGTGAGTAATATTTTCTTAATCTCATTTGAAATATTATCTGTGAATTTACATTCTGTTCATTGAACAAATAGAAAGTTTCAAGAGTACTCCCCCCTCAAATACTTTCTAATTCATAACATTTTATGTTGCCTTCAAAAAACAAGCCTTATTTTTTAATTTTAAAATGTTTTTTTCAGAACTTCCTCAAACATAATTTATTTTCAAATGCAGTACTATTTGTGCATAAGACATTCCACTATAAACCCTCTACCTCTCCAGGTTTTAAATAAAAGCCTGACCTAAAAAAGACATATCTGAATATATTACATTTCTCAAATTCCTCAGCTTTTCATAATAAATAGCGGTTGTGTGCTTAAAATTTTTACAGATTGAAAACCTATTTCATAATGTTATGATCAACATAGTACACATTCCCTCTGGCATTTAGATCCCCTTTATTTTACTCATTGCACAAATGCATTGGTTATAATTGTGAGGCTCTTGTGTTATACACCAGATACAGAATTTCAAGGATGAAGAGGTAGAAATAAATAGGAGTTTCAATTTCTTCTATTAAATTGAAATTTATAAGACTGATACTTTTTAGAACAACTACAACCCATATTTATGCATTTATTATAAATGAATCTCCCTCTAAAGACTTTTTAATTCCCTTCTTTCTTTCTACTGGGATATTTATAATACCAGGTATGTTTTGAATATTTCCAGAAAATTGCCCACTGTTTCAAACATTACTGGTAATTAGTGATATATAGTGCAACATCTTTCATCATCCTTTTACCTTTCCAATTACCATAGCTATATTTATAGGATAAAGACAGAGAATCTGAATATTGCCTAGGTGCAAAGCTATGGCTGAGTTAGAGTGTTTCAAGTAAAGCCAGGAGACAGGAATTAAAGACAAAATATAAGGCCAAGGCAAGGTCATGGATAGAAAACAGATTTTGATTTTTTTTTCTTAAAGTAAAAACGAACCAAGAGGAAAAATCTAGAATGTAAGAAATGTGGGTAGTAAAAATCAGTAAAATGTTCAAGAGCAAAAATATGAATAATATTAGTAGAGCATGTAAAGGTCTATGTTGTGGGTTGCTCTGGACATTTTTCTTAGCTTTCTCTAAGTTTGGTTAAAATTTTGTATATTGATGAGCATAAGTTCTGCAGAATGATGATATATTCTGTGTCCAGCTGACATAATGAAGATTTTGTGAAATCACATGTATTTGTGGTATAATCTATGTGGATTCTGCCAAGAAGAAGAACTGGTTCCAGTTATTCTGTTACTATGGGAGGAGAATCAAATTCTTAAAGAACCAATTGTTTTGTTTTTACTTTTTGTGGCTCATATCCTCTGTAGAGCTGTCCGACAGGAACAGAATGTGAGTCACAAATGTGAACCACACATTTAGTTTTAATGTTTCTGGTAGTCACATGGAAAAAAAGTAAAACAAATAGGTGCTATTAATTATAATAATACGCTATATTTAATCCAATATATATGGCATATTACAATTTAAATATGCAATCAACATAAAAGTTATTAATGAGGTATTTTACTTTAAAAAGTACTAAAAATTCTGCATAATTTTTCACATTTCAGTACTGACTAAAAGTGGGACAATCAGAGTCCAGAATTCTGTGATGAGTAGCTAATGGAAGAGGTAGGCCATCTCTGGGATTAGTGGTTCAGGAATGAGACTCAGAAGTTGTTTGGCAGATTGTCACGTTAAAAATGCCTTTTAAAAAAAGCAGTTAAAATCTGCCGAAATTCAAAGAAACACAGTGGAGAGCAAGTCCTAATGATATTAGAATATCTTTACTAATATTTTCACAAATGACATTCCAAAATTATGTGAGCTATCTCAGTGTCTTCTGGTTAATCCCCTGCTTACTTCAGCTATTTTAAGTTGCATTCCTGTCAATTGCCATATTTGTTTGCTACAGCTGCAATAATTGAATACCACAGATTCAATGACATAAACAACAGAAATTCATCTTCTAATAGTTCTAGTGGCTAGAGGTCAAAGATCAAAGTGCTGTTGTGAAGTGTGTTTTCTTTTTTTTTTTTTTAATTTTTATTGTATTTTAGGTTTTGGGGTACATGTGAAGAACATGCAAGATTGTTGCATAGGTACACACGTGGCAGTGTGATTTGCTGCTTTCCTCCCCTTCACCTATATCTGGCATTTCT
>CAUYLG010060893.1:0-15692 GCA_963573385.1 Cacajao melanocephalus | reverse complement strand
ATACGTTTTTCTCAGTATCACGTTACACCTATTTTAAAAGTGACCACATAATTGGAAGTAAATTACTCCTCAGCAATTGCATAGCATTTCACAGGTTTAAATAAAATATTGGTTGGCTGCTTGTTTGTTATTTTCATCCCTCATTCCTTCCTGTCTCCATTGTTAAGCACAATTATTGGCATAGAAGAGGTTTTTAATACCCATTTTTGGACTGCATTCTAGCCTGGGCAATACAAGAATCCTGTTCTCTCTCCCTCTTTCTCTTCCTCTTTCTTTCTGTCTTACATTCTTTTTTTTTCTTTCTTTCACTCTTTCTTTTTCTTTCTTTCACTCTTTCTTTCCTTTCTCTCTTTTTCTTTCTTTCAAAAAAATAAGACTACAATTTCTAGATTTTTAATAGCATGAAATATTTTTGATTCTCCCTTTTACCTGAAGTCCTCAAGTCTTACATCCAGTAATGCAATATCTCCCTTTGTAATGTTTTTCCACTACTTTTTTTTCTCTTCCAATTGCTATTATTCTAATACATAATTTCAAGTTTAAACTCCTCTATAATGTGATGTCTACACAGCTCCAATATCCTTCTATTTGCCATATATATTGTTTTGCCTTCCTAAGGCATATTTTTGTATCTATCAACTGTGGTTCAAACACCTTTATTGTCTTCTCAATTTCTGATAGCATAAAATATATCTTTAAGGCCCTCCACAGCCTATCTCAAAGCACCTACCCAGGATTTGTCTTCTCTACAGCCTGCTACAAACTTGCTGCACCTTGTTTCCTCAAATGTAAAGAATAAGCATATTTCCTATTCTCAAGATTTATTTATGGTAACCAACAGCTCTAAAATTCCCTATCTTACCACTGCATTGCCTTCCACTTAACTAAAACTACTCCGTCTTCATCCTTTGTGAAGTCTTCCGACACCTCTTAAATCACTTCTCCTCTTAACAAATCCCTATAAGCAGTCATTGTCTGCATTTGTCATTTGGACCTCAGGATATATTTCCTTACATAATTTTTCAATATACTCATTTTGTTTCCCCTACACACCCTTTTAGAAACTTTAAGTAGAAACTGGCAATGTTTTAGACACTACAATTCTTAAGCCACATTTAAATATATTGCATTTTTGAATGGTGATATAGATATTATGAAGTATTTTCACAAAGATTACCTTATATAAGAAAAGATTTTTATAGTTCCTCTAATAGCCAAAGCTACCATTAAAACCTACTATATACAAACCTTCATTAGTGACTGAGTAATTCTGAAAAGGTGTATCACATTTTCTTGTTTTTCATTGTTTAGCTCATTTACTTCCACCTAAGTAAACAGAAAAGCAACTGTTTATTTTATAACGTTTAAACAAAATATAAGAACTCTTCCAGATTGTGACAACTACAGTTGTCCCTGAAAAAAACTTTATTAATAAACTAATCATAAGTTAATGCATATATCTATTATTATTGATCAATTATACACCTTAGATAAGGAAATCAATAAATTATCTGCCAGTTCTTCTTGACGGGGCAAATCATCTGGATCAACTTTCATTATTTCTTTCCAGTTTATATTAGGTGGCATCTTGAATTCTTTCACTGTGCTCCACCTCTGTAACAAAACAGGTGAATATTAGCATTTTCAAGGTACATAGCATTGTTGGTTTTCTAGTAGTTTACATTTTTTGCAGATTGTTTCATTATAACTTTCTGATGTTAGCAAAGAGCTATGCCTTGGCCGCAACACAGACAAGTGGGCAAAATAGCCTCGATCAAAATTACTGCAGTCGGCACCAACTGTCAGAGAGTGCACCGGCTAAATAAAATGTGACGGCTTCCTTGCTAAAACTAATCTAAGTTAGGACTAAGATTCTGGGTCCCCTCCTCCACACCCCCTACCCTCAACGCGCGCGAACACCCTAATGGAGCCAAGGGCGAGGGTCTGTGGAAGGCTGACAATGGAGAAGCAGAATTGGGGCTGAAAAAAAATGCGAACATTAACAGTTGGAATGAGTTAAGTTGTGCGGGAGACACAGGAACCGAAGCAAGGCAGAAGGATTGCGGACCCGAGGCTGAAAGGGGCGGGGTAGCTACGCTGTGGCACAGGGGCCCGGAGGCTAAAGTACCTGAGCTTGGAGCGACTGGCTGCTCCTGCTTACAAGGATCTACCCACCTAGACCAAGCCTGGCAACCAGCGGAGGTCCCTCACTATCGCAACCACCAGGCTGGACCCGGCCGCAGGCCCTGACAGATCCCTATCGCAGTTCCACGAGGACTCTGGGTCCCGCCAAAGGGTCCCGAGCAAGCCAAAGCGGCAGCTGCTGCTAGGCGACACCATGCCCTACTCCGCCAAGGCCAGAATAAGACCCCGGATGCTACAGTTCACGACCATGGGCGATGCTTTACGTTTAGATTCTCCGCCGGAGTCCCAGGAGTCGGTGTTCAGGACGCTGAGAAGGCATGGAATGAGGACTACAAATCCCAGACTGCAGTTCTGCCTGAGGCTTGTGCATGCTGGGAACTGGAGTCCCAGAGAAGAGGAGGTAAGGCACTCCCGGCATGCAACGCGGAAGGCTGCGACGGTACCGGGGCGGCGGGGAAGGACCGAGAGGCGGGAGGCGCAGCGGCTGAGGCGCCTAGAAGCTGGTGGCCTGAACGAGGTAGACCATGACTGTGGCTTCAGTGGCGTCGCTCACTGGGCCGCTCTTCCTGAGGTTTTCCTAAGCCATCCCTTGGAGGAACCGCTCCCAGGTGAAGTCGAGCTGTCGGTCCGCGGATTGGGAGGAGTTGAGGGGAGCAGTCCCGGGTTAGAGAAGCTTCTGCTATTGGGGCTGTAGGGCCTGGCCCCATTCTGAAAAAGTGGGAACACTCCGCCTTTTCCTCAGGCGTTTGCAAGCGGCGTCCGGGGCCTTCTGTAAGAAGGGGGAAAAAAGTTTTAGCCTTGTTTGGTATCAGAATCTGTCTTGGTAGTTAGAGTGAGAGCCACGCCGCCGTGATCCTGTTTGGGGGCGAGCGAAGAATTGACAAGAGTTTATGGCATCTTCTTACCCCGCCCGCCTTACCTGTAGTACAATTCCCTTGGCGGGTGGTGGGGCTTGAAGGTTGTGGAGCTAGTATGAAGTGAAGGCTCTAGAGTGGAGAGGTTAGTCCTTGTCCTGGCCACTGCCGGGGTGGAGAGAGAAGGGAGCCAAGGACTCACCTGTACTGTTGTTGTCACTTGCTTGGTTACCTAGGGTGCCCGTCCATGAAAGCGCCTTCTCTGGTGTTTTCCACTCTTAGTCGTGCAAGTTTTGCTCATCCCTCTGCTCACAGCCATGCTGGAGTATGATACACTTCTAGCTAACTTTCCTAAGAAGCTGTAGACTTAAATCTAAATGCCATTTCCAACTATCTGGACCAGTGCTTCTCATCTATACCTTTATTTTAAACGCTGCTTTAAAAAAAATATATTATACTTGACAATAAATTTTCCTTTTGAAAATAAGTAATGAGTTTCTTTTTAAATCACCAATTTGAGGAAAATAAGTAGCTCAGCATAAAGTAAAAAATTACTGGTTTTGTGGGATAAATTTAAAGACAGATTTATAGGAACAATTTTACTACTTTTCTGAAAGATTATAGCCAAATACTATTCATAATCTTGTTTATTCTTCATTACAGTCCAGTGAAATAGGTGCTTACATTGTCCTCATTTTCCATCTAGGTTAAGAAACGGAGTACTCTAACTTAAATAACGTGGTTGAACACAGATCTCTCTGGCTAGAGGACATATTCTTAATTTCCATACTACCTCCTCACACATTCCGGGAAACCAGTATTTGTAAAGTGCTTGTTCTTCAATCATGCTATTTTCATTAAATATTATCATGTTTTAATTTGTTTTAATTTTATAAGTGTTTACTCGATAATTTGAATTAAATAGTCTTCATGTTCAGTGTTTTTAATTCATAATTTAACATGGGTTAGTGTTTCTGGAAAGGGGTCTGATTCAGACCCCTGGGAGGGTTCTTGGATCTGGGCCAAGAAAAAATTGGAGGTGCATCCATAGAGTAAAGCGAAAGCAAGTTTATTAGGAAAGTAAAGGAATAAATAATGGTTACTCCATAGTCAGAGAAGCAGCCTGGGCTGCTAGACTAAGGATTCTTATAGTTATTTCTTGATTATATGCTAAATAAGGGGTGGGTTATTCATGAGTTTTCTGGGAAGAGGGTGGCCAATTCCTAGATCTGAGAGTTCCTAACCTTTTTAGACCACATAGGGTAACTTCTTGACATTGCCATGGCATCTGTAAACTGTCATAGAGCTGGTGGGAGTGTCTTTTAGCATGCTAATGTATTATAATAATTAGTGTATAATGAGCACTGATAATGACCAAGGTCTCATTTTTCTCACCATCTTGGTTTTGGTGGAATTTGGCTGGCTTCATTACTGCATGCCGTTTTTATCAGCAAGGTCTTTATGACTTTATGAGACCTGTCTGATCCTGTGACTTAGAATGCCTGACATCCTGGGAATGAAGCCCAGTAGGTCCCAGCCTTATTTTACCCAGCCCCTATTCAAGATGTAGTTGCTCTGTTTCAAATACCTCTGACAATGGTAGGAATGAAATTTAGTAGTTGTTGAGCACATATCATGTGATACACTGTGCTTACTACTGCATGTTTATTTTCATAGAAGAAATATACTACACTTACTACTGCATGTTTATTTTCATAATAGTAATCTGTCCTTTTTACTATAACACCTCATTTTTCTTCTTGTTTTTTCATTCATTATAACTTACTTTTATGTATTCACTTAGAAGTTTTGTTTTGTTTGTCTGTATTACTCTTTTCTACCTTTACGTCCACCACCCTCTTGCTCATAGTCATAAACTCAAGGTGCCTGGTCTCTAATGGTAAGTTTTATTCTACTTTTTCAGAAGTGAGAACAAGTTCATAAAAGTTAAGTAATTTCCTAATAACTGATGGAGCTAAGATTGTAGCCCTAGATCTCAGTGACAATCGTAACTAAAAGCAAAATCTTATCTAAATTTTATTCTTTAACTCATTCTAACAGTATTTTTTATCTTGTTCCCTGTGCTACGCACTGGGGATACAGCAGTGAACAAGTCTGCTGTGACTTGAACAGGTCAACTGAGTTTTCATGCGTTGTGGTCTGTTTGTCCCTAACTGTGAATTGGGAAATTTAACTCAAGTTCTAGTTTACTAACTCACTGTATGTTTTTGAGGAAAACTGCCAAAACGCTATTATTTTTCATCAGATTTTCTGTATCAGTCAGATTTCATCAAGAGTTGGGATTTCCATGACAATTTTATAAGTGGCCTATTAAAAGAACACTTGTCTGGACCTGCCTTCTTTCTGCCCTAGGCTTTTGTGAACAGTTTTATCTGATCAAAATCACTTCACAAGAAAGCCTCACCTTTTATTATTGCTTGCTTTTGTTCTCTGTAGCAATGAATTTATATTCCTTAAATGTTACTTCTAATTCCTTTTTTCTGACTTACCGAGAAAATTCATAGTAGCTTGCTTCTTCAATCTTTAAAATAAAGCATGGCCATTTTGTATCCATTGCGTATCCTAAACATTTTGTTTTGCCTTATCATCATGGACAGGAGTGAGTATGCAACAAGCAGACACTTGTCTTCCTTTACCATGAGGAACAGGAAAGATTAGTAGGGAGTCTGTGAATACAGACTTTGCAGGCCAAAGTTTTACAAAATTTAAACATAGTAGTTTGCTGTTCCCGTAAAAGATGATTTAATGATAATGAAATTGAGAGGACTTCCTCAGTTTCTCAATAAATTAAACTAAGAAGACTTTTCTGACTAAATATTTCCAGATTCATATAATTTTTTTTCTGTAGGTTTATTGTTTGCACAGTTTTACAATTAAATTATTACAAGAAGTGAACACATATACAATTTTGGTGCAGGGATTGTTTTTAGTTTTATATATCTATCTATAATGTAGCTCATGAGTAGTCTTTGTAAACTGAAAAGTGAGACGGGTCTCAATCAATTTAGAAGTTTATTTTGCCAAGGTTAGGGACATGCTCAAAAGAAATAAACACTGAATCACTGAAACGGTCTGTAGTCTCTTCCTTTCTCTAAGATGATTTTGAGGGCTTCAGCATTTAAAGGGGAAAAATCCAGTGGAGGAGAAAAAGGGTAAATATGGTAATCCATCCATATGTTGCAAGAGAATAGGCGCAGATTTGGAATAAATATTATGTATTTTTGTGGGGTAGTAAATCAGCACTTTACATAAGATAAGCTACCTGTGGAGATACTTAACATTTTATTTGCAGCTATCTGCTTAAGAGCAAAAGGAGAGACAGTTTCTTGCATGACTAAGCTTTCAGCCAATTTTTTTTTCTTTAGGCATAATGAATTGGGATTCCAAGTTTTATTTTCCTTTCACATTTCCAATTACACTTGGATTTTGTGCACATATATAGTAACATCCCATTTTTGTAAGCAAACAGAAATCAGTCATCATATCCACTTAAACTGTGCATCTGTGAGTCTGCTTCTGTGCCTAGGAAAAACTAGAAGTTCTCACAACTAACACGAATAGTGTGTTACATGTTTACAATAATGGCCCCAGTGAACCATGTCTCCCTCTATCTATCCCTTTGTGTAAATCTTTCCATTACCCGCAACCTCTACTTTGCAGGTGACTGTTGGAGGTAACCTAAGATGACTCTACAACTGAGCTCATGACATGCTCTCTCTCCCTCTCTCTTATACTACACTCCTTTGGGGATTCTTAAAAATTTTGTTATCTTGTTCCTTTTATAACTTCTTCCCCATGATTCAAGATGTACCTTGCTTGAATAATAATTTTAAAAATATGCATTAAATCGAGACTTATGAAGAGCTTGTGCAATGAATCTTGTCCGCCTGTTGTCTTGAGATCATCCTTTAAGAAGCCCAAGCTAACCTATTAGAAGGTATGGTAATAAGTAGCAGAGACTAGCTTTCAAAGCTGAGAAATCTATCCTTTAAAAGCCATCCAGCCCTAGCCAACCCATGGGATAACTGTAAGCACATGAGTGACCCCAGGCACAACTAACAGAAGAAGCAAATACATACATACCTATGTATTTGTATATATGTATCAAATAAAGATATTTATACTGAAGAATTAATTTGAATGTGTTCATTTTTAAGTACTTCAGATGCCTAACTTAACAAGGAAAACTTTCTCAATACTTAAAAAAGAATGGCTTAAATTTAGGAAATAAAACTATAGTAAATCCCAAGTTCTTATAAAAATTCCAATACTATTTGTATGTTTAGCTAAATTATACTTTTCAACTATAGTTATAAATCTACAAGTTACTTAGTAGTTTATTATACATATTATTATATATTCTAAAATTATAGTTACACAGCTAATATGTCAGTCTCCAGGATGTCAAATTTTCTTAAAGGTTGCAGTTAACTCTAAAAAAATCAGATGCCTAATTTAATATTGTGTTTATTCATATTATTGTATATTTTTAAATTATAGTTATGTAGCTAATTTACCAAAGTCTTCAGGATGTCAGATTCTCTTAAACGTTGCAAGTACTCTAAAAATTAGATACCTAAGTTATTCCCAAATATACTTTAAAGGTTTATTCCCCAAAATACTTTAAAGCATTGAAACCACAGGTTTAATTTACTTTTTTTCTTTGATTAGTTTCAAACTTTACTGTGGTTAGAACATTTAACCAAACAACAGTTTGTCACCCAAAGTGAATTGATGTTAGCAAGTCAGTGGTCTGAGATTATTTATGGGAAGAAGTGTTTCTGACCTGTACATAAAACTTAATTTTTACCTACCCAAAGATAGATATCCTGAGTTGATTCATTAGGTTTTTCTAAATTATAACATATATATATAGCTGTTTTATATTGGATCCCATTTCCTGATTTGTGTATCTTTGTTTCTTAATATACTGTCTCATTTTACTAGCGTACCTTCTCTCCTAGTTTCTTGAAAAGGAATATCAGTGGTAAATTGTTTGAGACCTTAAATGACATGTTTTTATTCTACTTTCTCACCTGGGAAATTTAGTTTTATTAATACAGAATTTTAGTTTAGAAATCATTATTTCTCAGAAATTTGAAATGTTACTCTTTATTATTTTGGAAGGGAATTTTGTTTCATTTCTAGCTTATAGCACTTTTGGTGAAAAAAAATGATTTTTGATTCCTGATTCTTATTGGAACGTTTTTTATTTCCAGAAGCTTTTAGAATCCTGTTTGTTTTCAGTGTTGTAAAGTTTTACAGAATTTTGTGCCCAATAGAAGAGGGATAGAGGGTCTCAACCTAAAATATGTAGACAGACTTTTACTTAATCTTTATTTTCATTATGCTGCCTTTGTTCTCACTTATGTCCCTGTTATCATAGACCCTATGTTTTAAATAATCCACAAAGGAAATCTCCAGTCTTCTGCCTTGAAATAGGAGAGAAGGTTACTTGGCTTCATCCAGTCATAGAGGGGGGTGAGTTTCAACAAGGTGATTAGCTTATGCTTCTTAGAAGTGGATGGCATTTTAGCTGACCTTTTCTCTGGAGAATTAATATGCAATTACTTATCCACCTACTAAAATTGAACTTACTTGAAATAAATATATTGCTTATTTTATTTTATCTTGATGATTTTTTTTCCAGTTTTTGTCCAGAAGCAGTTGTAGAAAAGATGGCTGATATTAACCTCAAAGAAATAACCTTAATAGTAGGTGTGGTTACTGCCTGCTATTGGAACAGCCTTTTTTGTGGTTTTGTTTTTGATGATGTTTCAGCAATACTGGATAACAAAGACCTGCATCCATCTACACCTTTAAAAACTTTATTTCAAAATGACTTCTGGGGAACCCCCATGTCTGAGGTAAGTAATTACTTATATATTCTTTGTTCATGTCTCAGATTTTGAAATATTCTGGTATTTTATTATTTCTAATTCTTTATCAACATTATCATCATAATAATTACAGATTTTTTACCCTAAAATTTTTATGAGACGTAATATATTTGTAATAAATTGGCCAGGAAGTTGAGGACGATGTTACTTCTTTAAAGCAGAATACTTGATTATTTATTTGGTTGTGTACCTTGACTTCTGTTTTTTTATTTTTTATTTTAACTTTTAGATACAGGGTTACCTATGCAGGTTTGTTATGTGGGTATATTGTGTGATGCTGAGGTTTGGGGTACAGATTTGTCACCCAGACAGTGTGTATAGTACCCAATAGGTAGTTTGACTTAACTTCTTAAAAATAATATATATATGTGTGAAAACCAAAGGTATAGGGAGAGCAATAGATGTAATACAAGCCTATTTTTTGCTAATTGACTTTATTTCTTTTTTTTTCTGTCTTGTGGATAAGGCAAAAGAGATGTGATCTATTTCAACATTTTAAAATACATCAACTTCAATATAAAGAGATAAGACTTTAAGTGTAAAAATAGTAACTACACATATTGCCAATTTCTCTTGCAGAAAAAGTAGTTTTCAGAAATTTTAAATCTTGTCTTACCTCCTACATAATAGTTATTTAGGTTTTATATTGAGAACCCAAAAGTTTAGTTCAATAATTTAATATTTTATTCATCTATTTGGTTCATTTTTATGAGGGTATTTTTACTGTTTTGAAGGTCACTGTTAAACAGTGATTAAATCCTTGTCAGCCTGAGATCATATAGATAGGGTTCTAATTTAGTTCTATCATGTATTAGCTGTGTGAAATAGCTGAGAATACATTTTTTAGACGGAAAGTCATTTTCCTGATCTGTAAAAGACGATAATACTTTAAGGATAAATAAATGAATTACTTTATGTATCTACAGTGTGTGGCAATAAATTGTTAAAATGTAACATGTAAACACTCTGTAATATTAATAGTCTGTTTCTCGGTCATTGTGGCCTCTTTTCCCATTCCCCAAATTTGGAAGCCTCTCAAGGTTAGGGATGGAATCTTTCATTCCTCTGATCACAAGCACATAATAATTATTTTTGTCTTATTTAGTAAGAAGACCTTATTCGCCTTTTTGTTCACCTAATTCTAGCTTTTGAAAAAAAATCTTTTGATAATGAGGGGAAAGTATGGCTCTACTATACATTATTCTAGACAGCTTATTCTCCTCTACCCCTACCTTTGATCCCCAGAGAGCCTCAGAAGTATATGTCCATTCCCTCAATTTATGCTAGTGTCTGTTGTGATTTTAGTCATAATGTTGAGGTTTTGAACAGATAGTTTAGCTGGCCAGATTAAATGGTCTCATTTTCTATATTAGGCTATTGTTGTATTGCTATAAAGAAATACTTGAAACGGTAATTTATTAAAAAGAAAAAAAAGAGGTTTTATTGGCTCACGGTTCTATGGCTGTATAAGAAACAAAGCAGCATCTGCTTCTGGGGAGGCCTCAAGAAGCTTCCAGTCATGGTGGAGAGTGAAGCGGGAGGAGGCATTTCATATGGCAAAAGTAGGAGCAAGAGAGCAAAGTGGGAAGTGCTACACATTTTTAGACAGCCAGATCTCACAATAACTCATTATAGTGAATACATTACTAAGGGGGGTGGTGCTAAACCATTCATAAGAAATCCACCACCATGATCCAATCATTTCCCACCAGGCCCCACTTCCAATATTGGGGATTATATTTTGATATGAGATTTGAGCAGTGACACACATACATGTCACATATTGTGGTGTCAGTGATCCATTTAGTGATTTTTTTAGCTTTGCAGATTGAAAATTTGGTTTTGTTCAGAGAGCCCATAAGCAAACAGACTAAGAAAAAGACTCATAATATGCTCTGACAGAATGGATGGGCAAACTAGAGTAACAGTTTATTAAAAGTGAAGAGTGTAATTTCCTTGTATTTTCTGAAGGGCATATTCTTTCCCTGTAGGCAAATGTGACATTAGGGGAAAATTGAATAGATAGTTCTTAGGTGTCATAGGTTTTATGATAAGCCTGGAGTAAGCATTTTCAAAGATCTAATTGTTGATGTCATCAAGTAATGATAGCCTAAGATACATATGTCCACACGTATCTTACAGGAATTTTTGTGCTAATGTAGGTCTTAAAAAACACATTTTGGGCTTAGGACATGCTCCTAAGCCATCTGAGTACTGCCATATTAAGGGTCTTTGGACTCCTATGAACCTGTCTGTGTTTAGATTATGTCTTTAGTGGGCTTATTCTATAGATATATAATAGTCTGTTTATTGATAGTTCACTGGATTACAACCCTGACTGCCATATTAGAATCTGCCTGGGGCATTTAAACAATAAAAACGTATATCTAAGGTTCTATCCAAAGCTGCTATTTCAGATAATCTCAGAGTGGGATGTAGGTATCAATATTTTTGTCTTATTTAGTATGTTTGTTTGTTTAGTTGTTTTGTGTGGGAGGGAGGGTGAGGCTTTTTGTTTGTTTTAAGTCATCCAGGTGATTATTTGGTTTATGCGTCGCTGAAGGCCAGGGGGCTGTAATGAGCCACCTTCTCTGGCATTTGGCCTATAAAGTACCTTGTGTTGAGGTAACCTCTGCAGATATTCTATCTCATCATGATTTTGCCATTCCTTTATTGAGATTCATTTTAACAGGGAACTGTTAGCTTATTCATTCATTATACTGTCGTGTGTTTTTATTGCCAACTAATATCATTGGTAATTGAGTTTTTCTTTAATATGCCTGAAAGTAGTAATGATCTGAATTGTTTGAGTCATAGTGGCCCTAGGTGTTTTCACAAAGTAAACTTGATATCTAATAGGCTGATGATTATTTGTCACAGTGGAATCTTAGATTCTTAATGAATTATGTGAATAATTAGTTATATTAATAATTGGTCTATTAGTTGGTCATCACCTATAGTATATGTGTATCTAATAAACCTAACTGAACAATTATGTATACTGCAATTCAAAATACATATTTCCTTCTACTTTCTGACTGCATCCTTTCACCTAGAATATTCCATTTTAGCCACAGTGACATTTCAGATACTCAAAAGGGTTTCTAGAGTCCTTTTCTGCTTTCTGGTACAAATCATATCAATTCAATACAGTGCCTTAAAAATAGCTTTGTGTCACTGAGATGAAATTTGAAGGATGTAGAGGAATTAGGCAAGCAGGAAAGAACATTCTAAGTAGATAGAACATCATGGAGTATATATTCAGTACAGAGATACTAAGATGTTCCTAATTTCAAGATGGGAAAGATTTATTCTTTGTGTTTCCTAATGTTCCCTAGTAAGGATAAACAGGCTTCAGTCTATACTTGTGTGCCAGGGAGTTACAGCAAAATATGATAAGAAGTAGAAGAGCAAAGAAGCTGAATATGGATACCTATATTAATCTGTTTTGCATTACTGTAAAGGAATACCTGGTAATTTATAAGGAAAAGATGTTTATTTGGCTCATGGATCTGTCCACTGTACAAACATGGCATCATTTTCTGCTTGGCTTCTGGTGAGGCCTTGAAAGTTTTACTCCCTGTAAAAGGTGAAGGGGGAGCAGGTGTATCTCATGGTGAGAGATGGATCAAAAGAAAGGAGAGGAGGTTCCAGGCTCTTTTTAGCAACCAGCTCTCACATGAACTCATTACAGTGAGGAAAACACCAACCCGTTCATAAAGGACCCACCCACAATGACCAAAATATCTCCCACCAGGCCCAACCATCAACATTTCAACCTCCTCACATTTCAGCATGAGATATGGAGGGGGACAAACATCCAAATGGTGTCAATGCCCTTTGTATGAAACGACAAAGAATAACTTGATTAATATTTTATACATATTTGAACTGTGTGTTTTATTCTTAAATCTGGTTTGATTTTGTCTTAAGGAAAGAAATATTTCTGACTAAATGTAACGTAGTTTAAAAAGAAAGTCAGTACTTCACATGAAATTTGATGTATTGCCGAAGGAGAATGAATACCCAAAGAAAGGTGTCTATTTTCATATTCTAAGAAAGTTTTTGCTCTTGTATTACTCTCTGTAATTTGGGAATTTCTAGTTTAATATATTCAAATTTATACATTATAGAGATGTTTCTCATAATACAACTAGACAGTACCTTTTTGAGCCATCGCTATTTTAATTGAACTGGGAAGTATTCTGTTCTTATGTTTCTTTTTGAGGATCTAGCAAGTAGTTACATAAACTTTTGTATTGCTAATAGATAGGGAGGCAGGTTTTGGAGAGAATCCTGTGCTCCAGCTTGACCAATGCTGGCATTGTCTATTTTTAAAAATTGTTATATTGAAGAGGAATTAATAATCGAATGTCCTTTTACTGTTAATTCTCTGACCACTGTATATAGAGGAGGAAATAACCTTGTTTGTGGACTAAGGAAATAGAAAAATGCAGACTATTAAAACTATCTTCAATTTTTGTGTTACTCTTAGGACATTTCATATTTTATTGTTATTTCTCAGTAAAATGTAGCTATTAATATCTTTAATAGTAAATGCAATGATGAGCTTTTGTACCCTGTTGGACCACGGTGCTTTAATAATCACTGATTGTTTTTTCCTTTTAGGAGAGAAGCCACAAGTCTTATCGTCCCTTAACAGTATTGACATTTCGCTTAAATTATTTGTTAAGTGAACTAAAACCAATGTCATATCATCTCCTGAATATGATTTTTCATGCTGTGGTTAGTGTGATATTTCTCAAAGTATGCAAACTTTTTCTGGACAACAAGAGTAGTGTGATTGCTTCTTTACTTTTTGCAGTGCACCCAGTACATACAGAAGCAGTAAGTAAAACTGTGAATTGACTTTTTTTCTTTTTTCTTTTTTTCAAATCCTCCAGTGATTATAATGGTATATATTTTTCAGAAAAAAAAATTTAGCCCTGACTTTAATCCAAATATTTGAAGACTCTTAAATTTGTACAGTTAATTCTTGACTTTCTAGTACACAAAGTCTAACTTCCTACTGTGTAAAATTTTTAAATTAATTTTTGAAACAAACATTTTTTCATTCAAGAACATAAAAATCTCTTTAGAAACATATATATGAATACAGTTCTTTGCTCACTTTTTTTAATGAATACTAATTTAAAAGGACTTTTTAAAGTTTATTGTCTTTTTAAACTTTAGTTTTCAGATTTATTATGGGATATAACTTTTTGAATTAATGATACCTTTGTATGTTAACACTCATATTTTAAGAAAATATGTAAGGACTTAAATTCTAGATATTGTGCCATATTTAAGTGGTTACCACTGGAGAAAGCTAGATAAAGAGTACACAGAATCTCTACTAGTTTTGAAACTTTCTATAAGTCTTATTATTATTCAAGGTAAGTTAAAAAATAATTAAAAACTGTTAGATTGACGAATAAATTTCTATTTTTGTAAGATACACAAATTCACCACCTGAGGGCACCCAAAGAATGTTTAAGAAACAGAAATGTGCACTTGAAAGGTTACAGAAATTAAACTGTTTTTATTAGTATATATAGTAATTTTTCAAGATTTTTTTTATTCATATGAAGCCCCTTCCTTTTTCCTTTCTAGGTAACAGGAGTTGTAGGAAGAGCAGAACTTTTGTCATCTATCTTTTTTCTAGCAGCTTTTTTGTCATATACCAGATCAAAAGGACCAGACAATTCCATAGGTAAATGTCTAACATTTTATTTTTTTTTTAATAGCGCTAAAACTTGATCAAGGAATTTTTATTTACTCCAGGTTCTTCTTATAATGCATTATATTCCACACTTGGGATTTATGTTTATGTGTTGTTTTACTTTAGCATGTATGAAAATATGAAATATGTAACATTGCTGCTATTTAAGAAGTTTGTGTATAACTTATATTTTTATCATGAGATAATAGATTTTATGTGTTCTGATTTTAAATTCCAAATAACCTTAGAATAGAGGAGTTTTAGAGTTAGTCCTAGTTCCTTCTTCTGTTATCTATAAATGATACAGGTACCACCATTTCAATTGTCTTTCAATAAATAACATCTGGTAGACTGATACTGTTTAGGCAAGGTTAAAAGCCTGCTAGAGTATAACTTTTATTGTGTGTTAATCATAACTATTTATTGAGCTCTTACCTTGTGACCTACCCTGGAAACTTCTTCGTATATGTTAGCTCATTAGTCTTAATGATGTCTGCAATTGTCAGAAAACAAGTTCCAGGCAATAAAAATGATTTTTAGAGAGTGGGCACAGTGGGCACAAACCTTTATTTGATTCCTCTTAAAGTTTAAGTTCTTGGGGTGGAGGGGGGATTTTCTCACTGTAATTCCGAGGTACCCATGACAAGAAGCTTAGTTTTATGTATGGAAACTGAGGTTGAAGAAACACATGATTTAGCCAAACATCTTAGAGTGTTCTGGATTTGTAATGTAAGTAGTTTTGCCTCTTGCTGCTCTGCGTAATGCCTTCTTAAAAGCAGTTTGAGTGGCAGCCTAGCATAGTAGTTAAAAGCGTGGACTAAGAAGTCTGGTTTCAAATTCTAGCTCCACTGTTTATTTACTGGCTCCATTCACTGTAATACGTCAGGAGATTAACCTCTCTGTGCTTTCATTACTTTATCTGTTAGATGTGCATAATAATAGTCCCCTCAGGGACCTAGAAATAGAAATTCCATTTGACTCAGCAATCGCATTACTGGGTATATATCCAAAGGATTATACATCGTTCTATTATAAGGACACATGCACACG
>CAUYLG010060892.1:0-14175 GCA_963573385.1 Cacajao melanocephalus | reverse complement strand
TTGGTATGAGGATGATGTTGGTCTCATAAAATGATTTGGGAAGGATTCCCTCTTTTTGCATTGTTTAGAATAGTTTCAGAAGGAGTGGTACCAGCTCCTCCTGGCATGCGGTAGAATTCAGCTGTATATCTGTCTGGACCTGGGCTTTTTTTGGTTGGTAGGCTATTAATTCTGCCTCAACTTCAGCCCTTGTTATTGGTCTATTCAAGGTTTCAATTTCTTCCTGGTTTAGGCTTGGGAGGGTGCAAGTGTCCAGGAATTCAACCATTTCTTCCAGATTTACTGGTTTACATGTATAGTATTGTTTGTAGTAATCTCTGATTGTAGTTTGTATTTCTGTGGAATCAGTGGTGATATCCCCTTTATCGTTTTTTATTGCATCTAGTTGATTCTTCTGTATTTTCTTTTTTATTAATCTGTCTAGTGGTCTATTTTGTTGATCTTTTCGAAAAACCAGCTCCTGGACTTATTGATTTTTTGAAGAGTTTTTTTGTGTCTCTATCTCCTTCAGTTTTGCTCTGATCTTAATTATTTCTTGTCTTCTGCTAGCTTTTGAGGTTTTTTTTGATCTTGCTCATCGAGCTCTTTCAATTTTGATGATAGGGTGTCAATTTTGATCTTTCTTCACTTCTCATGTGGGCATTTATTGCTATAAATTTCCCTCTAGACACTGCTTTAAGTGTGTCCCAGAGATTCTGGTATGTTGTGTCTTCATTCTCGTTGGTTTCAAAGAACATCTTTATTTCTGCCTTCATTTCATTGTTTATCCTGTCAACATTCAGGAGACAGTTGTTCAGTTTCCATGACGCTGTGTGGTTTCTTAATTCTGAGTTCTAATTTGATTGCCCTGTGGTCTGGGAGACTGTTGGTTATGATTTCCCTTCTTTTGCATTTGCTGAGGAGTGATTTACTTCCAATTATGTTGTCAATTTTAGAGTAGGTGCAATGTGGTGCTGAGAAGAATGTATATTCTGTGGATTTGGGGTGGAGAGTTCTGTAGATGTCTATTAGGTCCACTTGATCCAAATCTGAGTTCAAGTCCTGGATATGCTTGTTAATTTTCTGTCTCATTGATCTGTCTAATATTGACAGTGGAGTGTTAAAGTCTCCCACTATTACTGTGTGGGAGTCTAAGTTTCTTTGTAGGTGGTTAAGAACTTGCTTTATGTACCTGGGTGTTCCTGTATTGGGTGCATATATATTTAGGATCATTAGCTCTTCTTGATGCACTGATCCTTTTACCATTATGTAATGCCCTTCTTTGTCTCTTTTGATCTTTGGTGGTTTAAAGTCCATTTTATCAGAGACTAGGATTGCAACTCCTACTTTTTTTTGCTCTCTATTTGCTTGATAAATCTTCCTCTATCCCTTTATTTTGAGCCTATGTGTGTCCTTGCACATGAGTTGGGTTTCCTGAATACAGCACACTGATGGGTTTTGACTTTTTATCCAATTTGCCAGTCTGTGTCTTTTGATTGGGGCATTTAGCCCATTTACATTTAAGGTTAATATTGTTATGCGTGAAGTTGATCCTGCCATTTTGATGCTAGCTGGATGTTTTGTCCCTTAGTGGACACATTTTCTTCATTGTGTCAATGTTCTTTACCATTTGGTACATTTTTGGAGTGGCTGGTACTGGTTGCTCCTTTCCTTGTTTAGTGCTTCTTTCAGGAGCTCTTGTAAGGCAGGCCTAGTAGTGATGAAATCTCTCAGCAACTGCTTGTCCATTAAGGATTTTCTTTCTCCTTTGCTTATGAAGCTTAGTTTGGCTGGATATGAAATTCTAGGTTGAAAGTTCTTTTCTTTAAGGATATTGAATATTGGCCTCCACTCTCTTCTGGCTTGCGGGGCTTCTGCAGAGAGATCCGCTGTAAGTCTGATGGGCTTCCCTTTGTGGGTAACCCAACCTTTCTCTCTCTCTCTGCCCTTCGCATTTTTTCCTTCATTTCAACCCTGGTGAATTTGATGATTATGTTCCTTGGGCTTTCTTCAGGAATATCTTTGTGGTGTTCTCTGTATTTCCTGGACTTGAATGGTGGCCTGGCTTGCCAGGTTGGGGAAGTTCTCCTGGATAATATCCTGAAAAGTGTTTTCCAGCTTGGATTCATTCTCTCTGTTACATTCAGGTACACCTATCAAACATAGATTAGGTCTTTTCACATAATCCCATATTTCTTGGAGGCTTTGTTCATTTATTTTCATTCTTTTTTTCTCTATTCTTGCCTTCTCATTCTATTTCATTGAGTTGATCTTCAATCTCTGATACCCTTTCTTCTGCTTGGTCAATTCAGCTATTGAAGCTTGTGTATGCTTCACAAAGTTCTCTGGCTGTGTTGTCAGCTCCATCAAGTCATATATATTCTTCTCTAAGCTGTTTATTCTAGTTAGCATCTCATCTAACCTTTTTTCTGTTTTCTTATTTTTTTTGCATTGGGTTAGCACATGTTCTTTTAGCTCTGAGAAGTTTGTTATTACTCACCTTCTGAAGCCTGTTTCTGTCAATTCATCAGATGCATTCTCTATCCATCGTTGATCCCTAGCTGGTGAGGAGTTGTGATCCTTTGGAAGAGGAGAGGCATTCTGGTTTTTGGGGTTTTCATCCTTTGTGCGCTGGTTTCTTCCCATCTTAGTGGTTTTATCTACCTGTGGTCTTTGTAGTTGGTGACTTTCGGATGGGGTCTCTTAGTAGATGTCCTTTTTGTTGATGTTGAAGCTATTTCTCTCTGTTTCTTAGTTTTCCTTCTAACAGTTGGGCCCCTCTGCTGTAGGACTGCTGGAGGTCCACTCCAGACCCTGCTTGCCTGGGGATCACCCCTGGGGGCTGCAGAACAGTAAGGGTTGCCGCTGCTTTCCTTTTCTGTTATCTTTGTCCCAGAAGGGTACTTGCCAGATGTCAGCCTGAGCTCTCCTTTATGAGTTGTCTCTTTGAGTATACGGGTGTCAGGGAACTGCTTGAGGAGACAGTTTGTCCCTTATAGCAGCTCAAGTGCTGTGCTGGGAGCTCCGTTGTTCTGTGCAGAGATGCTGGGCAGGTACTTTTAAGTCTGCTGCAGTGGAAGTCATAACCACCTCTTTTCCCAGGTGCTCTGTCCTAGGAAGGTCGGCTTTATTTACAAGTTCCTGTCATGCTGCTGCCTTTTTTCATAGATGCCCTGCCCTGCAGAGAGTAGTCTTGTCACAGTCTGCCAGCAGAGGCATTGCTGAGCTGCCACAGGCTCTGCCCAGCTGCTGTGTGAACTGCCTTGGTAGTGGCAGACTGCCTCAGTAGTGGTGGTCACCCTTCCCTACACTGAGCTGGACCATCCTGTGTTCAGCAGCACTTGCTGGGAAACTCACAATCCAGAGCGTTTCAGATTGCTTGTTCTATGGGGGTGGTACCCACCGAACCAGATCGCCTAGCTCCCTGTCTCTGCCCCCTGCCTTTCAGTTGAATGGATGGCTCTGTCTCCCAGGTGTTCCAGGTGCCAGTTGAAACAGCCGCCCAGATTTGTGTGAGTTTTTGTGCAAAAACCCGTGGCGTGGGCTGAAACAGCCATGCTGGAAACTCATGGTGCTTTTTGGCCTGGGAATCTTCTGGTCTGTGTGCAGTAAAAACTCGTTTGGAAATGCATTGATCACTCATCCTCTTTGTTGCTCTTGCTGGGAACCGCACTCCAGAGCTGTTCCTATTTGGCCATCTTGGATCTCCTCAATAAAGCTATTTTTAAAGAGTAATTCAGTCCAATCCCTCCCCTGATAGTTGTAACTTCTTTCATTTATTTTATTTTGAATTGACTAATAATTGTATACATTTATGGGATATAATATTATATTTTGATATATGTTTACCATGTGGAATGATTAAGTCAGGCTAATCAACAAATCTGTTACTTCACATAGTTATTTTTTGTGGTGAAAACATTTAAAATCAACTCTTAGCAATTTTGAAATACATAATGCATTGTTATTTATTATAGTCACCATTTCTCATATATTAATACTACAATTCTTTGCAATAAATCACTAAGGGTTTTTCGTTCTGTTTAACTGAAAGTTTGTACCGTTTGATCAACATCTACCCTTTCTCCAATCATCCTCCTCCTTAGACTCTGGTAACTATCATTCTACTCTCTACTTCAATGAGTTCAACCTTTTTAGATTTCACATATAAATGAGATCATGCAGTATGTGTCTAGTTTATTTCACTTAACATACATCCTCCAGGATCATCTGCTGTGTTAGGCCATTCTGGCATTGCTATAAATACCTGTGGCTGGGTAATTTATGAAGAAAAGAGGTTTAATTGGCTCAGAGTTCTGCAGGCTATACAGGAAGTATGATGCCAGCATCTGCTCAGCTTCTAGGGAGGTCTCAGGGAGCTTTTACTCATGGCAGAAGGTGAAGTGGGAGCAGCGTCTCACATGGTTGTAGTGGGAGCAAGAGAGAGAGAGGGTGAGGGCAGGTGCTATGCATTTTTAAACAACCAGATCATGTGAGAACTCAGAACAAAAGCTTACTTATCACCAAGGGGATGATGCCAAACCATTCATGAGGGATCCATCTCTAAGATCCAAACACCTTTCGCCAGGCCCCACCTCCAACACATTTTAACATGAGATTTGGAGGGGACACATATTCAAACCATATCACCCACATTATCGTAAGTGACAGGATTTATCCTTAAGGCTGAATAGTAGTACATTGTGTACATATACCACATTTTCTTTGTCTATTCATCTGATGATGGATACCTATATTGGTTCCAAATATTGGCTATTGTGAATAATGCCGCAATGAACATGGGAGTGCAGAAATCTCTTTGACACACTGATTCCAATTCCTTTGATATAAACTCAGAAGTGGGATGACTGGGTCATTCATTAGATATATTTTCAGTTTTCTGAGAAACTTCCACACTATTTTCCATAGTGGCTGTATTAATAATGCACATTCCCACCAACAGTGCACAAGTGTTCCCTTTTTGACACATGTCCACCCAACCCTTGTTATCTTTCATCTTTTTGATAATGTCCTCTTATATCAGCTGCCCCATCATATTCCTTCTGGCTTCCTCTGTAGACACAACTTGCTTTGCCTATGCACTCCACATGGGGGAAAAGGTTGGATAATTATCTCTCCCTATACACAGTTTCCAACAATGAGGGATAGAAGTTGATGTATTATAATGTTTCCAAATTCTTCAACATTTGAAAAAATAAATGGAAATATTTAAGAATTCTCTGGAATTCCTCAGATTATAAATTACTCTTTAAATACTTTAGTGTTCTTTATATTCTTTACTTATTATTACAGATATCTGGAAAATATTTAATGAATAATATATACTACATTTAGTAGTGTTTACAAAGGACTGGACTATAGTGAATATTCAAAGACTGGAAATGCCAATGAGCATTACTGGATGTTATTTGAATAATGCAACATTCATATCTTTTAACAAGGTTAACCACACTACCCAGAATCACATATTGAAATTGCCAATGTAGTGACTTATTTTCCTGCTAAAACTGGTTATTCTAATGTACAAATAATAGGATTTGTACACGGTGTAGTTATGGACATAAACTTAGGAATATTTTATTTTCCAGAATGAATCACTGTTAGCAACAGACAGAAACACAAACACACTATAAGACTGACCAACTCTATTGTGACCACTTTTCTTCTGTGTACTCCTCTCTGTTGCCAGAAAGGCTGACCTTAATCTTTTACTACATGTGTGAGTTTTTGCTCATACTTTTGCCCTTTCTTTTGAGTCAGCATCAGTGTATTCTTTTGAAACCATGATTTGTAGGTTGACAGTTAAGTTTTAATTGCTGCAGGAGGATTATAATATTATTCCCCATTTTCTCAATTTGTCAATGGATTTATCTCAGGATCAGAATTCAGAAAAGCACATATGTTTCTTTTTTTTTTTTACATTTGTAATTTTTTAAAATTGTACTTTAAGTTCTGGGGTACATGTGCAGAACACGCAGGTTTGTTACATAGTTATACACGTATCATGGTGGTTGGCTGCATGCATCACCCTGTCATCTACATTAGGTATTCCTCCTAATGCTATACCTCCCCTAACACCCCACCCCCCGACAGGCCCCAATATGTTATGTTCCCCTAACTGTGTCCATGTGTTCTCATTGTTCAACTCCCACTTATGAGTTTGGTTTTCTGTTCTTGTGTCAGTTTGCTGAGAATGATAGTTTCCAACTTCATCCATGTCACTGCAAAGGACATGAACTCATCCTTTTATATGGCTGCATAGTATTCCATGGTGTATATGTGCCACATTCTCTTTATCCAGTCTATCATTGGTGAGCATTTGGGTTGGTTCCAAGTCTTTGCTATTGTAAACAGTTCCACAGTGAACATATGTGTGCATGTGTTTTTATAATAGAACGATTTATAATCCTTTGGGTATATAACCAGTAATGGGATTGCTGGGTCAAATATTTCTAATTTTAGATCCTTGAGGAATCGCCACACTGTTTCCTAAGAAATTCAGGGGAAGAAATTTCACATGGAAACATTAATAACAGTGGTTCTCAAAGTGTGGCCCCTGGACCAGAAGCATCAGTATCACCAGCAAATTTGTTAGAAATGCAAATTATCAAACCCCACCTTGGACCTACTGAATCAGAAACACTGCAGGTCTGGCCCACCAATCTGTTTGTACAAGCTTTCTGGTGATTCTGACACAAGCTAAAATTTTAGGAACACTGCTATATAGATACCCCAGCTTTCTCACCTCTCAGGATGGATAACACTGAAAAACATGTTCTACTTTTTTTTCAGAGTTTTCCTCTCCAATTGGGATCCAGTTGTCTCTGGCATGGCAAAACACTCTTTATTAGTTGCCTTCTCTTTCCTCTTACTTCTCTACAGGTGTTTCTTGGATCACCCCCAAAGTAAACTACTTGCACTGGAATCCTTGCCTCAGGATTGGCTTCTGGGAATATCCAAGTAAAAATACTTTTTATAGCCTTAAAAGGCAGAAGGAGGAATAGCAAAAAGAGGGTTCTGGTGTTGGGAAACCCTGGATCATATTTCAGCCTCCCACTTACCAAATATGTGACTTTGACTCAATTTCAGACCTTCTTTGAACCTGAGTTTCCTCCTGTTGCCTGTCTATCTTGCAGAGATGTTGGGAGAATAGGTGATAAGAAAGGCCCTGAAGTGCTCAGCAAGTTATCATGACTATCAGCAGACCTGGTTAAAGGCAGTGTAGCCATTGTTTGAATAGTTACAGGTCTTGGGCAGGTCTAGGTTTAAACATTTTTCAACAGCCTCTCTTATTGCTTATGATTGTAATCAAGGTGGGTTAAACTATACAGCAGTAATAAACTAACCCTAAAATCTCAGCAGTTTATTGTAACAAAGGTTTGTCATCACAATCTAGTGATGGTTGGAGAGGCTCTTTTCATTGACTTTCATCAGAGGGAAAGAGACTGAGTAGGAGATTACACAGCAAGTTTTATATCCAGTCCAGGAAGTAATACTCATTCTTATGCCTACATCCCATTACCTGGAGCCCTGTCAGAGTCAGATGGCCTTAGCTACAAGGCTGGGAAATGTAGGTTTCCTTTATGCCTAGAAAGAAGAAAGTAAAACAGGTGCTGGTTAAGAGAGCATTTTCTCGGCCATAGCTCATACACCTTAAACTAGAAACTGATTTTTTTTTAATGATGCTTTGGCCCAATAAGATTACCTTGTCTTTCCACCTTATTTGTATATGGTCTACCCAAATGCCACACTGACAGATGTCACAATGGCATTCAATATGAGAATGTTCTTTCAGTCAATAACAATGTATCTGTCACTATAAGCTTGGTATATGGTCTCTGATCCTTTTCATCCTGGAAGGTATAATCTACTCCAGCTCAGTCTTCATTGACTGATTCTTCTGATATTGGTGCATGATGCACAACCACCCATACTCCTCGCCCAGCTGCTGCTAGCCTGTTGACTGTCTCATTTTTTTCTCTCTCACTTGGAGTTACCTTGCTGCTGTTGATACTGATTAGTCATATTGTTATTTCAAAACTGAAAATTGATTCCACTTCTATGCATATGTCTGGCAGAAATGTGTATATATATTCACAAAAAATGTCTCTTAGGATGTTCATATAAGACAACTTGTAATCAACAAAAAGCAGAAACTATGCAAATGCCCATCAGCAGACTGGAGATACTGTGAGATATTCACACAATGGAATACTATATAGAAAACAATAAATGATCTACCACTATGCACAACAATATGGATGAATCTCACCAACACACTATTAAACAAAAGAAGTCAGATACAATAAAGAATATATTGTGTGATTTCATTTATACAAAGCTCAAAAACATGCAAAGTTAGTCTATGGCATAAGAAGTCAGTAGAGGGGTTACCTTGGGTAGTCAGTCAAATGGGGAGCAAGGTGGGGGTAATGTTCTGTTTTCTTCATCTGGGTGTTAGTTACATGAAAGTTTGTTATAATTTGTTTTCAGCTGTACACTTAGGATTTGTACAGTGTTCTATATGTATGGCACACTTTAGTAATTTTGAAAAGAAAAACTCAGCATATATGTTACACTGCCTAAATTTTTTCTTCAATAAATCCTCACTCTTTTTAAGTGTGTGTGCTATTTATATGCAAGGATTTAGCTTTATTCATCTTCTCCCAAGAACTTAGTAGATGCCTAATTCATTTTCATAAAATTGTTCCATTCTGCTTGGGTTAGCCCAATTATAATTAATTTTCATAAAATCGTTCCATTCTGCTTGGGTTAGCCCATCATAGCTCATTACCAAAAAATCAATTGTCTTCAGTTTTATTTAATTCAAAATCTAATTTTTGTTGCTCTTGATGATAATATCATAATAATATCATAATAATAGCTGAGTTAGTTGAGTGCTGGCTTAATGACAGACACTGAACTTAAAAATTGTGTAAGTTTTATTTTTATTCCCATTTTACAAATAAGGAAACTGAGACACACAAATTCTCAGTTGTAGGCCCAAGGCACATGAAAAGCAAGATGGATCAGATTCCAGAACTCCTTATTTTAATCACTACCTATATTAGTTTTTATTGTTATATAATAAATTACAACGATCTCAGCAGCATGAAATAACATACATTTACTATCTCACAGTTTCCATGGATGAGGAGTCCAGGCACGGTCTACATGGGTCCTCTATTTGGGGTCTCAAAAGGTTGCAATCAGCCTGGTGTTAGACACGCTACATTTCTATCTGGAGGTTCAAATAGGAAAGAATCCATTTCCAAGCTCCTTCAGGAAAGGTTCATTTCCTTGTGGCTGCAGGATTGAGGTCTCCATTTTCTTGTTGGCTATCAGGGACCACTCTAAGCTTCTCAAGGTTGCCCTCAAGTCCTTGCTACACGGCCCCCTTTATAGGCCTTCTCATAATATGACAGCATACTTCTGCAAGGCCCACAAGAGAAACTCTGACCTCTACGCCAGGAGTCCCCAACCTCAGGCTGCGGACCAGTACTGCTCTGTGGCCTGTTAGGAACTGAGCCACACAGCAGGAGGTGAGTGGCAGGCAAGTGAGCATTACCACCTGCGCTCCACTTCCCATGAGATCAGTGATGGCGTCAGATTATCACAGGAATGCTAACCCTATTGTGAACTGTGCCTGTGAGGGATCCAGGTTGTGTGCTCCATATGAGACTCTAACTAATGCCTGATGATCTGAGGTGGAACAGTTTTATCCCAAAACCACCCCCACACCCCATGTGTGGAAAAAATTGTCTTCCATGAAATTGATCCCTGGTGCCAAAAAGGTAGGGGACTGCTGCTCTAGACTCTCTAAAAGGGCTCAACTAATTTCTTCAGGCCCACCCAATATCATCTCTCTTTTAATTAACTCAAAGTTAACTGAGCAGTGACCTTATCTTATTTATATTTGCAACATCTCTTTACCTTTGCCATATAATGTAAGCTAATCACAGGAGTGATATTTCATCACATTCCCGGTCCTGCCTACAATCAAGAGGGAGGAGATTACGTAGGACATGTACACCAAGAGGACAGGAATGTTGCAGCCATTTTAGAATTCTGTGTACCACACTATTCTATTTAAGTACAAGTGTGTTGGATGTTAGGAAGGAAGATGTTAGAATATCCAATATGAATTCATCCTGATCTTACTTGCCATAGGGAGAGTTTGGGTGATGGGGCCACAGATGAGGGAGGCTGTGTTCTGGAATGATAGTGCCATTGCTTACTTGGCCCTGCCATGTCCATAGTGTAGCAGAAGAAACACTGGTGAAAATGCAAAAGAACTAGGTTATGGTATTTGCTCTTAAGCTTTCCCCACCTTCTTTAACATCTCCCACTTCTCAGGAATAATGCACAATTTCATTCAGCTGCCCAGGTCAGAAACCTGGGATTGGTTTTAGAATTATCTTGAAATCAACAGAGTCAATGCTATGCTCTATATCACTCAGTGCTGCAGCTGAGGAAGATGATTCCTGGCTGTCTGGCAACCTCCCTCCTTAAGCACCTGCATCGCACTTCTCTGTCTGAGCACTTTTTCAGACAGTACAGGAGGTTGCTCAGCCACAAATGCCTAACACTGATGCTCACAGGAGCCAATGGTCTCAGGGGAACCCCTCTACAAAAGAAGAGAGCCAGTGAATAAATGCCCCTGCCTTCTCATACTCTTTCAGAACAATTCTGAAGTATATATCACACAGTTCCTCAAAAGGTCCCAATGGTATTGAGTGCCAATTGCCCCAGCAGTAACCTGACCATTAGTTCACTCTTTATTGGCTCTTCTTTCTTCCCAGTCTCATGTACCCACCTTCCTTGCTTGTACTTTCTGTTACCACCTCCCAAATAACCACCAGCACCCAAGCCTTGGTCTGCTTTGGGGGTTAGGGGATAAACTGAGTCACTCTTTCTCTCTCATATGCCTCCTATTTCATTAATATCCAACCTCCTAAATATGTGCTGCATCACTAATAACTTTCCTATAATTTGTGCTAGCATCATTTATTGCAAAGATGAATCCATTAAACTTTCGATCTCCATTTCTCTCAGCCACTTGTATCCATCCTTCCTTGGCTATCAGCATCCTTTTTCTAAAATGCAAAATGTATCCTGTCAGTCTCCTGACTTACAATTCTGAAAGGGCTTTTCTTATATAGTAAAGAAAACTCCTTAGAAAAATACAAAATTATTTATTCATTTATTCAATGAGCAGTTATTGAGTGTGTCTTATGTGTCAGGCACTCAGCTAAATGCTGCTAATGAACATGGCAGACAGGATCCTCCCCTCACAGAGCCCAGAGTTTCAGAAGACAGACATTACACCACCACTCAGACAGGTAAATATATAAGTATCATGGTAAGAAGTGATTTGAAGGAAAAGTATGCACTCTAGAGCTGCATGGTCTAATACGTAGCCACTGGCCACATGTGACTATTTAAGTTTAAATGCGTTAAAATTAAAAATTCAGTTCTACAGTCTCGCCACATTTCAAGTGCTCATTAGTCAGATGTGTAAATCAGATAGTGATATATCCATGGTATATCAGATCAATAACATTTCCATAATCACAGAAACTTCTATTGAACAATGCTGCTGAAAGCCTATCTAGAAGGAAGGCTTCATTAAAACGTAGAGGTGGGGGAACTTGAAAGTCAAGTCAGAAGCAGCCTCTGCAAGGGAAGGAAATTACAGGTGAGTATTAAGGAATTATAGGAATTGGCTAGGGTTGGAGGACTGGCCAATTTCTACAACTGGGGAGAAAAGGCAGTAAGAATCCTGGAGAACCCACAGAACAGATGAAGCCTAATGATTGAAGAGTAGAGTGGATATATAAACAAAGGCTGACAAGCAAGGTAGCAGCCAGGTAGGGATGGTCTATGCAGGTCATATCAAGGATTCTGAACTTTCTCCTAAGAGCAACATGAAGACAGTTTCCTAATATTAAAACATGGCTAGGTTCCTATTTTTGAAAGGCCACTCAATCTTTGTGCTTTTATACAGGAAGGAGAAAAGACTACAAAGTTTCCTTTTCAGCATATTTTAACCTTAATATTATGTTTTTGAAATCTGTCAATAAATACAAATTTAGTTTATTAGTTTTAACTGCAACAAATGACTCCATGGTATGGATAAACTACAGTTTGTGTATATTTTAAAACATATAAAGCAATACATTATATTAGGGATCTATATATGGAAGTAAAAGCAAATAAGCATTTATATAAGAATGATATATACCACCTTCAGGGAAAAGAGGGGGAAGGATGGGAGGAGGGAAAGAGATTTAGTTCTATTTGCATTGTTTTCCTTCTTTTAAAAGAGGTCTGAAGAAAGAAATGGAGAATACTCACCTCTGTAAAATCTATTTTAAAAATCTAATATATATCTCCATAAAAAAAGTGGTGAGTTATAGTTTTTGGAGTTACATAAGTGTATGTTGACTTTTTCCATAATCACAGAAACTTCTATTGAACAATGCTGCTGAAGACCTATCTAGAAGGAAGGCTTCATTAAGATGTAAGGTGGTATCTCATTGTGGCTTTAATTTGCATTTCCCTGATGATTAGTGATGTTGAGCATTTTTTCATATATTTGTTGGCTATTTGTATATCTTCTTCGGAGAACTGTCTATTCATATCCTTTGCCCACTTTTTGATGGAATTATTTGTTTTTTTTTTCCTTGCTAATTTGAGTTCCATGTAGATTCTGAATATTAGTCTTTTGTCAGATACATAGTTTACAAATATTTTCTCTGTCTTTTTCTGTGCAGAAGATTTTTAGTTTAATTACATATCATTTATTTATTTTCATTTTTGTTGCATTTGCTTTTGGAGCTTTAGTCACGAATTCTTTTCCTAAGCCAATGTTTTTCCAATGTTATCTTCTAGAATTTTTATGGTTTCAGGTCTTAGATTTGAGTTTTTGATCTTTAGTTGATTTTTGTATAAAGTGAGAGAGTGGGATCCACTTTCATTCTTCTACATGTGGCTTGCCAGTTTTCCCAGCACCATTTATTGAATAGGGTATCCTTTCCCCAATTTATGCTTTTGTATGCTTTGTTGAAGATGAGTTGACTGTATGTATTTGACTTTATCTCTGAGTTCTCTATTCCGTTCCATTGATCTACATGCCTATTTTTATACCAGTGCTATGCAGTTTTGGTAACTATAGCCTTGCAATATAATTTGAAGTCATCCAGATTTGTTCTTTTTCTTAGTATTGCTTTGTCTATATGGGCTCTTTTTTGGTTCCATATGAATTTTAGGATTTTTTTCTAGTTCTGTGAAGAATTATGATGGTATTTTGAAGATATTTTTAAAATATTGATTCTTCACATCCATCAGCATGGGATGTGTTTCCACTTGTTTGTGTCATCTTGCAACTTCTTTATTGTTTTGTAGTTTTCCTTGTAGACATCTTTCACCTCCTTGATTAAGTATATTCCTAAGTATTTTATTTTATTTTATTTTACTTTTTGCAGCTGTTATGAAAGGAATTAAGTTCTTGATTTGGTTCTCAACTCGGCTGTTGCTGGTGTATAGCAGTGCTACTGATTTACATACATTAGTTCATATCCTGAGACTTTACTAAATTCGTTTATCAAATCTAAGAGCTTTTTGGATGAGTCTTTAGTATTTTGTAGGTACCATATCACAGTTGAACAGTGACAATTTGACTTTTTCTTTTCCAATTCAGATGCCCTTCATTTCTTTCTCTTGTCTGATTGCTCTGGCTAGGACTTTCAGTTCTCAAATATTTAAATCAGCCATTCAAAACAGATGAAGGATTCTTTTTTGGGATATGAATACTAGCTCTGCCACTTGTAAACTGTGTTATTTATGATGAATTACTTTACTATTGTGATGCTCAATGCCTTCAACTATAAAATGGATATATCAAGTGTACCCTCCTCACATCAAAGAAAACTACAAAACACTGCTGAAAGGCAGGTGTTGAACAATGAGAACACATGGACACAGGGAGGGGAGCATCACATACTGAAGTCTGTTGGGGGGAACTAGGGGAGGGACAGAGGGGGTAGGGAGTTGAGGAGGGATAACATGGGGAGAAATGCCAGATATAGGTGATGGGGAGGAAGGCAGCAAACCACATTGCCATGTATGTACCTATGCAACAATCCTGCATGTTCTTCACATGTACCCCAAAAC
>CAUYLG010060891.1:0-15904 GCA_963573385.1 Cacajao melanocephalus | reverse complement strand
ATGGCACTGCAATCTCCGCCTCCCGGGTTCAAGTGATTCTCCTGTTTCAGCCTCCCGAGTAAACCTGGGATTACAGGTGCCTGCCACCACGCCCAGCTAATTTGTGTGTGTGTGTGTGTGTGTGTGTGTGTGTGTGTGTGTGTGTTTGAGTTGGAGTCTTGAGCTGTCGCCCAGGCTGGAGTGCAATAGCACAATCTTGGCTCACTGCAACCTCCACCTCCCAGGTTCAAGCAATTCTTCTGCGTCAGCCTCCCAGGTAGCTAGGATTATAGGCGCGTGCCACCACACCAGGCTAATTTTTTGTATCTTTAGTAGAGACAGGTTTCAGCACATTGACCAGGCTGGTCTCGAACCCCTGACCTTGTGATCTGCCCACCTCAGCCTCTCAAAGTGCTGGGATTACAGGCATGAGCCATTGCGCCCTTTTTTTTAATGTTTGTCATCCAAGTATGTGTAATATGCTATCTCAGTATTGTTTTTATTTCGCTTTTTAAAAATTATGAATGGGGTTGAACATCTTTTATATGTTTAAGAACCATTGTTGTTTTGAAGTATTTATTCATATGTTTTTTCCATTTTTCTATTGGATATTAAACTTTAAGTTTTATTATTTTGTTCTTTTTATTATTATTAATTTGTTAATTTTTTTTTTTTAGAGACAGGGTCTTGCTCTGTCACTTGGGCTAGAGTGCAATGATGAGATCATAGCCCACTGAAATCTCAAACTAGACTCAATTTATCCTCCTGCCTCAACCTCCAGGTAGTTAGGACTACAGGTGAATGCTACCACACCCAGCTAATTTATGTATTTTTTTGTGGAGTTGGGGTCTTGGCTGTGTTTTCCAGGCTGATTTTTCGAATTCCTAGTGTCGAGTAATCCTCCTGCCTTGGTCTCTCAAAGCGCTGGTATTACAGGTGTGAACCACTGTGCCTGGCCAGATATTAAGCTTTTAATATTGATTTTTAGGAACTTTTCATGTATTTTGGAAATTAGCTCTTTATGAAATGAGTTGGATACATTCCCCTCTCCCTGCCTGTTTATCATTTGACTTTGGTTTTCCATTTGTAGATTTTGCCATATAGAAATGTTTTCTCTTTATGTGGTCAGGTCAGCTTTCAAATTTTTTCTTTTTCTTTTTTTATTTCCTCCAAGACTGGGTCTCACTCTATCACCCAGGCTGGAGTGCAGTGTCGCCATCATGGCTCACTGCAGCCTCAACCTCCAAGGGCTCAGGTGATCCTTCCACCTCAGCCTCCTGAGTAGCTGGGATTACAGATGTGCACTACCATGCCTAGCTAATTTTTTGTATTTTTTGTAGAGACAGCATTTTGCCACATTGCTCAGCCTGGAGGTTTACTATTTCTACAATGACATAAAAATCCACTGTTCAGCTAGAGGTTCACATGTGTTCCTTTATTTCTCCTGCTTCCTTATCCTTTATATCCTGTAATAGGTCTCAAATCCATCCACTTCTCATTTCCATTGCTACTATACTAGTGAAGCTTCTTAATTTAAGTCTCCCATCAGTTTTACTTCCTTTTATTTGTTACAGTATAGCCACAAGTGATCTTGCAGAAATGCAAATCAGATTATGTTGCTTTTTAAATATAGCCCAGGCCAGGCACAGTGGCTCACGCCTGTAATCCCAGCACTTTGGGAGGCCGAGGTGGGCAGATCACAAGGTCAGGAGTTCAAGACCAGCTGACCAACATGGTGAAACCCTGTCTCTACTAAAAATACAAAAATTAGCCAGGTGTGGTGGCTCATGCCTTTGATTATAGCTGCTCAGGAGGCTGAGGCAGGAGAATCACTTGAACCCGGAGAATCGCTTGAACCCAGAAGGCAGAGGTTGCAGTGAGCCAAGATTGTGCCACTGTACTCCAGCCTGGGCAACAGAGCGAGACTCCATCTAAATAAATAAATTCCAGTAGTAATCTCCCAACTCTAACATAGCTTAGAATACAATTAAAAATGAGTGAAGAAAAACAAATGAGAGGTGAGGACATATAGTCAGCAAATGTAGATTACATTTGACTATGGGGAAAATTAAAATAAGAATATCTATAGAAGAACCTACAGTATAGCTTTTGTTTGTTTTTTATGTATGCATGTTTTCATCTTGTCTTTTTAAAAGGTTATTATATCAATATGTGGAGGAGGAAAGCCAGTAGAGATATCAAGGTTGAAGACAGCAGGTGAATATGATATGGTAAGAATATAGAGTGAGGCCAGTAATCCCAGCGCTTCGGGAGGCTGCGGCAGGTGGATCACCTGAGGTCGGGAGTTCGAGACTAGGCTGACCAACATAGAGAAACCCCGTCTTTACTAAAAATAGAAAATTAGCCGGGTGTGGTGGCACATGCCTGTAATCTCAGCTACTCCGGAGGCTGAGGTAGGAGAATTGCTTGAACCTGGGGGGAGGAGGTTGCGGTGAGCCGAGATCGCGTTACTGCACTCCAGCCTGGGCAGCAAGAGCAAAACTCCATCTCAAAAAAAAAAAGAATGTAGAGTGAAATAGTGAGGTAGAAAACTTAGAGTGGTAAATGTTAAGAACAGCTATAGTAGAGACTAGGAGAGGGCACTAACTCTAGAGTCTTGTAGGAATGCTGGAAAATACTGAGAGCTTAATGAGATTAGAGGTTTTGTAGTTTAAATACTTATACAGAAAAAAGTATATACAGATGGTTTTACGTGGAAGTACCATGAAGTCTTCAAAGAATAGATTTTCCAAGAAATAGAAAAAGAAGAAAAACTTCACAACTCATTTTGTGAAGCTAGTATAAACTTTAAACCCAGAACTAGACAAGGACAGTATAAGAAAAGTAAGTTATACACCAATTTTATATAAAGAAATAAATGCACAAGTCATAAAATATTAGAAAACTAGGCGCGCACACACACACACACACACACACACACGCACACATGCACACAGAGCAAAGTAGTGTTTATCCCAAAGACGCTAGAATGGTATAATATGAGAAATGTGTAGTCCACCACATCAACAGATTAAGAAAGAAAAATCTATATGATCCTCTCAAGTCATTGCAGAAAAATTATTTGATAAATGTCTTTCAAGCAAATATCTTCTTTTTTCTTTCTTTTTTTTTTTGAGATGGAGTTTTTGCTCTTGTTGCCCAGGCTGGAGTGCAATGGAGTGATCTCGGCTTACCACAACCTTCTCCTCCCAGGTTCAAGCAATTCTCTTGCCTCAGCCTCCTGAGTAGCTTGGATTACAGGCATGTGCCACCACGTCTGGCTAATTTTGTATTTTTAATAGAGACGGGGTTTCTCCATGTTGGTCAGGCTGGTTTCAAACTCCTAACCTCAGGTAATCCTCCCGCCTCAGTCCCCCAAAGTGCTGAGATTACAGGCATGAGCCACTGTGCCCAGTCTTCAAGCAAATGTGTTTTGTTTTTTTTTTCTAAAGACGGGGTTTCACCATGTTGGCCAGGATGGTCTCGATCTCCTGACCTCGTGATCCGCCCACCTAGGCCTCCCAAAGTGCTGGGATTACAGATGTGGGCCACTGCGCCTGGCTCAAGCAAATATTTTCAAAGCTCTTAGCAAATGAAACAAGAAAAGGAAAGTCTAGGCCAGGCACCATGGCTCACACCTATAATCCCAGTAATTTGGGAGGCTAAGGCGGGCTGATCACTTGAGGAAAGGACTTTGAGCAGCCTGGCCAAGGTGGCAAAACCGCATCTCTACTAAAAATACAAAAATTAGCCAGGCGTGGTGGCACATACTTATAATCCCAGCTACTTGGGACACTGAGGCATAAGAATTGGTTGAGCCCAGCAGGCAGAGGTTGCAGTGAGCCGAGATTGTGGCCATTGTATTCCAGCCTGGGTGATAGAGGGAAACTCTGTTTCAAAAATAAAGGAAGAAAAGGAATGTCTAAAACCTGATAGAGTTTATCAGGGAATAGGCTTGGTATCACAGCTTCTGGTATATATTTTATTGGAGGCCTTATTGTCTAATAAGATTTTTTTAGATGTTAAAAGGATTAATAAAAAAGATATTGAGCCCAGGATTTGCTTGAGTGCCAGCTAATTTCTGTATTTTCTGTAAAGATGAGGTCTCACCATGTTGCCCAGGCTGGTCTTAAACTCCTGGGCTCAAGCGATATGCCCACCTTGGCCTGCCAAAATGCTGGGATTATAGGCATGAGCCACCGTGCCCAGCTTGCTGTTTTAACATGGCATATTGTGTTACTTGATTTTTGAACATTTAATTAGCCTTGCATTTCTAGGATTTATTCCCAGAATAAATGGGGTCATGGGGTATAAACCTTTTTTATTTTATGTATTTTGTTTTATAACTTATTTAATTTTTAAGAGACAGGGTCTCACCATGTTGTCCAGGCTGGTCTCCAACTCCTAGGCTCAAATGATCCTCCCGCTTTGTCCTCCCAAAGTGCTGGGATTAGAGGCATGATCCACTGCTCCTCGCCTAAACCTTTTTTTTTCTTTTTTTTTTTTTTTTTTGAGACAGAGTCTTGCACCGTCACCTAGGCTGGAGTGCAGTGGCACAATCGGCTCACAGCAACCTCCGCCTCTGGGGTTCAAGCTATTCCTCAGCCTCTTGAGTAGCTGGGATTACAGGCGCGTGCCACCACACCTGGCTAATTTTTGTATTTTTAGTAGACATGCTAGCCAGGCTGGTCTTGAACTCTTGAGTTCATATGATCTGCCCACCTTGGCCTTCCAAAGTGCTGGGATTCCAAGTGTGAGGCATCAAGGCTGGCCACCTAAGCCTTTTTTGTTCTCTTTTGTTTTCTCTTCTCTTCTTTTCTTTTTATTTTCTTTCAGGGGAGTTTCACTCCAGGCTGGAGTGCAATGGTGTAATCTCAACTCACTACAATCTCTGCCTCCTGGGCTTGAGTGATTCTCCTGCCTCAGCTTCCCAAGTAGCTGGGATTACAGACATGCAACACCATGCCTAGCTAATTTTTTTAGAGATGGGGTTTCACTATGTTGGTCAGCCTGGTCTCGAACTCCTGACCACAAATGATCCGCCCGCCTCAGCCTCCCAAAGTGCTGGGATTACAGGCATGAGCCAATGCACCTAGCCTACCTTTTCTTCTTTCTTTCTTTTTTTTGAAACGGAATTTCACGCTTGTTGCCCCGGCTGGAGTGCAATGGCGTGATCTTGGCTCACCGCAACCTCGACCTCCTGGGTTCAAGCAATTCTCCTGCACCAGTCTCCCAAGTAGCTGGGATAATAGGCATGTGCCACCACACCCGGCTAATTTTGTATTTTTAGTAGAGACGGGGTTTCTCCATGTTGGTTAGGCTGGTCTCGAACTCCTGACCTCAGATGATCCACCTGGCCTTGGCCTCCCAAAATGCTGGGATTACAGGCATGAGCCACTGCACCCAGCTCAGCCCACCTTTTTTAAAAAAATATGTTTCTGGGGCTGGGCACGGTGGCTCTTGCCTGTAATCCCAGCACTTTGGGAGGCTGAGGCCAGGTGGATCATCTGAGGTCAGGAGTTCCAGAGCAGCCTGGCCAACATGGTGAAACCCTATCTCTACTAAAAATACAAAAATTAGTCAGGCGTGGTGGTGGGCGCCTGTAATCCCAGGTACTTGGGAGGCTGAGGCAGGAGAATCGCTTGAGCCCAGAAGGCAGAGTTTGCATGAGCCGAGATCACGCCATTGCATGCCAGCCTGGGTGACAAAGTGAGATTCTATCTGAAAAAAAAAAAGTTTGTGACTTTAGTTTGCTAATATTTTGTACAGCTATATTCATGAGAGATATTGGCATATAGTTTTCTTGTGATACCCAATCAATTTTTTTTGTGTGAGATAAAGTCTTGCCCTGTCACCCAGGCTGGAGTGCAATGGCACGATCTTGGCTCACTGCAACCTCCGCCTCCTGGGTTCAATCAATTCTCCTGCCTCAGCCTCCCAAGTAGCTGGAATCACAGGCGTCCACCACCACGCCCAGCTGATTTTTGTATCTTTAGTAGGGATGGGGTTCCATCATGTTGGCCAGGCTGGTCTCAAACTCCTGACCTCATGATCTGCCCACCTCAGCCTCCCAAAGTGCTGGGATTACAGGGGTGAGCCACCTCGCCCAGCCCCCTTTTTTTTGCTCTTTTTGCCAGGCTGGAGTGCAATGGCACGATCTCGGCTCACCACAACCTTCATCACCCAGGTTCAAGCAATTCTCCTACCACAGCCTCCCGAGTAGTAGCTGGGATTACAGGCATGCGCCACCACACCCAGCTATTTTTGTATTTTTAGGAGAGACAGGGTTTCTCCATGTTGGTCAGGCTGGTCTAGAACTCCGGATCTCAGGTTGATCCGCCCACCTCAGCCTCCCAAAGTGCTGGGATTACAGGTGTAAGCCACCACACCTGGCTACCCAATCAATTTTTAATGTAATTGTTTTAGCAGCCTTTGGTAATTATTACCTTGAACAACGGCTTAATTAAGGGTTGCAAAATGGTGCTCTTTTGTTGTTCCTTATTTCTTTATTATTTTGTATTCATCTGTAAAGGAGGATTTTTTTTCCATCAACTATTTGGTTATTCTGAGAAACAATTCACATAGAAAAAGCAGGTTATATATTCAACTTGTTTTCCTTTATTTGCTAGTTTTAGGACTAGTAAGTTAATTATATAATATCCTCTTAAAGAAGATCAATTATGGTTTTGAAAAATTATTATAAACTTAGGGATTTTAATAAATGTGGTGTGTTTACATTATTTGTAGTTATTCTTTTTGATGTTCAAACTGTCCCCTGTTTGGACAATAGCAACCCACTGAAGTTGATTCTTTTTAAAAATTATTCATGGCCGGATGTGGTGGCTTTTACAGCACTTTGGGAGGCCAAGGTGGGTGGATCACAAGGTCAGGAGTTAAAGACCAGCCTGACCAAGATGGTGAAACCCGTCTCTACTGAAAATACAAAAAAAAAAAAAAAAATTTAGCCAGGCATGGTGGTGGGCACCTGTAATCCCAGCTACTCGGGAGGCTGAGGCAGAGAATTGCTTGAATCCAGGAGGCGGAGGTTACACTGAGCCGAGATTGTGCCACTGCACTCCAGCCTTGGTGACAGAGTGAGACTCCATCTCAAAAAAAAAAAAATTATTCATTCAATTTTTTTTTTTTACTTTTTTCAAAATGCAGACTGTGTTTCTCAGGCTGGTCTTGAACTCCTAGGCTCAAGCAGTCCTCCTGCCTCAGCCTCCTAAAGTGCTAGGATTAAAGGCATGAGCCACTGTGCCCGGCTTCTAAAGTTGATTCTTGAATCCTTTTGGCATAACCTCAGTAGTCTTTGATAGCTTTCTTGCTTACTGCTGTGAAGATGCCTTGTACATAGCGTCTCTTCTTATTGTTGCCATTGTATCTTTAGGATACATTCCTACGAGTGGGACTGTTGGGTTGAAGGGTAAATACATATATAATTTTTGTAGATAGGGCTGGACGAGGTGGCTCATGCCTGTAATCTCAGTACTTTGGGAGGCCGAGTCAGGCAGATCACCAGGTCAGGAGTTCGAGGCCAGCCTGGCCAACATGGTGAATTGCTTTGATAATCCCTGAGAGATAAGCAGGACAGATATTTATTAGATGCCCACTAAACAGTAGTATACTAAGAAATGTACAGCTACTACTTACTTGCCTTTTTTTTTTAGATGTCCATTTTGTAGAAGAGGAAACTAATGTGTTTTGTTTGTTTGTTTTGAGACAGAGTCTCACGCTGTCGCCCAGGCTGGAGTGCAGTGGTGCGATCTTGGGTCACTGCAACCTCCACCTCCTGGGTTCAAGCGATTCTTCTGCCTCAGCCTCCCAAGTAGCTGGAATTACAGGCATGCACCACCATGCCTGGATAATTTTTGTATTTTTAGTAGAGACAGTGTTTCACCATGTTGGTCAGGCTGGTCTCGAACTCCTGACCTCATGATCTGCCCGCCTTGGCCTCCCAAAGTGCTGGGATTACTGGCATGAGCCACTGCTCCCAGCCCAGAAACTGATGTTTTAAGAATGTGATTTTTGTGGGGCGTGGTGGCTCAGCCTGTAATCCCAGCACTTTTGGAAGCCTAGGTGGGCGGATCACGAGGGCAGCCATTGGAGACCAGCCTGACCAACATAGTGAAACCCCTTCTCTAATAAAAATACAAAAATTAGCTGGATGTGGTGGCGTGCGCCTGTAATCCTAGCTATTCAGGAGGCTGATGCAGGAGAATCGCTTGAACCCAGGAGGCGGATGTTGCAATGAGCCAAGATTGCACCATGCACTCCAGTCTGGGCGACAGAGTGAGACTCTGTCTCAAAAATAAAAAGAAAAAAAAGAATGTGATTTTCCGGTTTAACACAGTAAGTGGGTGCCCGCTTTGTTAGCACATATACTAACACAGCAAATAATAGAGCTGGCTTTGAATTTCAAACTTCTGGTCTACCCATTGCAAATTCTATACTTTTTTTTCCCAGTATTTGCTAAAGGAGGCACAACCTGTTTTACCCAGCTGGTGGCAGTGTTTCTCTTACCGTTATATTTATTGGGCACTCGTTTTCCCGTTGAAGATGAAATACTTAAAAAGTGAAAATTGTATTCTTTCAGTGAATAATCTCCAGTTAAATTATGTTTAGGTGTTAACAATAATAAGATTAGTAAAGTTGGTGCCTGCCTTCTAGGAGTTGACAATCTGGGAGCAAGAGGTGGAGGTGGAACTGTGAAGTGGAATCAAAAATAGCCTACTAAAGCCAGGCGTGGTGGCTCACACCTGTAATCCCAGCACCTTGGGAGGCTGAGGTGGGCAGATCACTTGAGGTCAGGAGTTCAAGACCAGCCTGGCCAACATGGCAAAACCCTGTCTCTACTAAAAATACAAAAATTAACCAGGCGTGGTGGCATGCACCTGTAATCC
Source organism: Cacajao melanocephalus (assembly GCA_963573385.1). NCBI lineage: Eukaryota > Metazoa > Chordata > Mammalia > Primates > Pitheciidae > Cacajao > Cacajao melanocephalus. The sequence continues at coordinate 7,022 of CAUYLG010060891.1, read as the reverse complement.
CAGCTACTGGGGAGGCTGAGGCAGGAGAATTGTTTGAACCTGGGAGGCGGAGGTTGCATGAGCTGAGATTTTGCCACTGCACTCCAGCCTGGGTGACAGAGCAATACTCTCTGTCTCAAAAAAAAAAAAAAAAAAGCCTACAAAAATTTCAAACAAAACGTTATAGGAATGCAAATGTGTAACGGACCTTTTGATGTGGTGTCTTTAATGGCAGTTTAACTTTAGCCCACAGGTGAGAGTGGGCTTACTCAACTGTTAGGAGACACGGGTAAATTCAAGCTCTCTGACTTCCAAGACAAAAAAAACAGGCAATAAAAAGAAAATCAGGCCAGGCATGGTGGTTCATACCTGTAATCCCAGCACTTTAGAAGGCTGAGGCAAGAGTACCTCCCTTGAGGCCACAAGTTTGAGACCCCTGTCTACAACAAATTAAAAAATTAGCCAGGCCTAGTGGCATGTGCCTGTAGTCATTGCCATTTGTGGGGGCTGGTGCTAAGGCAGCAGGATCTCTGAGAACCGTGTCTCAAAAAAACAAAGCAAAAAAAGAAAATAATATATTGTAAACATAAAGGGAAAAGCTCCTAGATGTTCTAATGTGCCATTCCATCACATCACCACCAGCCCTTTAATTAGTAACATTTTTTCAGATGTAAATTTTGTGTTCTGAGACAGTCCTTTTATTCATTTAACAAATATTTAAAAATTTTTAATTAGCCAGGTACTGCTGAATGCTAAGGATATAATGGTGTACAAAACAGTCATAGTCTCTGTCCTCATCAAGCTATGCTTCTGGTGAAGCGTGCTCATGGCTAGTGACCTTATAACTAATATATATTGATATTTTAACAATTATTTTTTCAGTACCATAGGTACAGGAAAAATAGGAAAAAAACCACAATTATTTCTTACATTCAAATCTTTCTCTTTTTTTTTCTTCTTGAGACAGGGTCTCCTCTGTTGTCCAGGCTAGAGTACAGTGATGCTATCTTGGGTCATGGCAACCTCTGCCTCTGGGTTCAAGTGATTCTCCTGCCTCAGACTCTCGAGTAGCTGGGACTGCAGGCCCATACCCCCATGCCTGGCTAATTTTTTGTATTTTTAGTAGAGACAGCGTTTCATCAATTTGGCCAGGCTGGTCTCAAACTTCTGACCTCAAGTGATCTGCCTACCTTGGCCTCCCAAAGTGCTGGGATTACAGGCATGAGCCACCATGCCTGGCCCTTACATTCAAATCTTATGTTTCACCTAAGAGTTTTAGGATATGGTCCTAATTATCTGGAAAGCAGATTTCAAGCAAATTACCTTCTAAATATATAGCAAATCAAAACTCAGGTAGAATCTTCATTAGGAGTGCTTCTTAGCATATGTAGTTTTCAACAAACTCTTGCTGTTTGTGTTGTAAATTTATCCCTAGAAATATAGCCCAGTGTGTAAGTTAAGAATATGTCAGAATATTGAATATGACTACTACTCGAGGTAAGGGGCTGGCTTGAGGAAAATAGTTGAATATTTCACTTCTGGATTCCTAGGATTATTCCTTTATTATTTCTTTCCTCAAAGTACATATTTACTGAAATTTTTAATTTTACTGGCAAATAGAAAAGGTAGAATTGAGAGTCAAGAAATCTGGATTCTGGCCAGGTGCGGTGGCTCACGCCTGTAATCCCAGCACTTTGGAAGGCTGAAGCAGGTGGATCACCTGAGGTCAGGAGTTCGAGACCAGTCTGGCCAACATGGTAAAACCACCTCTACTAAAAATATAAAAATTAGCCGGGCGGGGTGGCACATGCCTGTAATCCCAGTGAGCCGAGATCACACCATTGCACTCCGGCCTGGGCGACAGAGTGAGACTCTGTCTCAAAAAAAAAAAAAGAAATCTGGATTCTGCTGTCACATATGCTGCTATTTGACCCCTATGACCTTGTGTAAGTGAGTTTGCCTCTCTGGGATTTGTTTTCTTAATCTGAAAATGAGAGAGGACAAAGGGAAGGAATTATCCAATTAATCACTGCTTTGGCTCATTATCCCCATAGTCTCATACTTCTTGCAATATTTACATTTAACTATATGAAATTGCTAGTATTCAATGATATGAAAAGATTAAGATGGGTGAAGTGGCTCGCGCCTGTAATCCTAGCACTTTGGGAGGTCAAGGCAAGTGGACCATGAGGTCAGGAGTTCGAGACAAACCTGGCCAGGATGGTGAAACCCCGTCTCTACTAAAAATACAAAAAATTAGCCAGACATGGCAGTGCACACCCGTAATCCCAGCTACTTGGGAGGCTGAGTCAAGAGAATCATTTAAACCAGGAGGTGGAGGTTGCAGTGAGCCGAGATTTCACCATTGCAGTCGAGCTGGGGGATAGAGTGAGATTCTGTCTCAAAAAAAAACGATTAAGATTTGACCTATAGAGACCTATAGAGACCTATAGCAGTTTCATTTGATTCAGGCTAATTGTTGAATCAGTTGTGGGCCTGACTGGTATCATGTGAGTTATTTTAGGGATACATGAGGCCAAAGCCAAGCAAAACTAATTCCTCAGGTGTGAAGGAAACACACCTTTAGAGAATATATCCTTCTGGTAGGTAATTAAATAAAAATAAAAAGAGAATATAATGCATACCACCATATAATCAATGTAGTATATTCTGGGTTACATAGACTCCATCCTAGTCTTTCCTTTCTACATTATGCTAATTTTCTTTTCTTTCTTTCTTTTCTTTTTTTTTTTTTTTTTTTTGAGACGGAGTTTCATTTTTGTTTCCCAGGCTGAAGTGCAGTGGCACAATCTCTGCTCACTGTAACCTCTGCCTCCTGGGTTCAAGGGATTCTCTTGCCTCAGCCTCCCAAGTAGCTAGGATTACAGGTATGCGCCACCACGCCTGGCTAATTTTGTATTTTTATTAGAGACGGGGTTTGTCTATGTTGGTCAGGCTGGTCTCGAACTCACGACCTCAGGTGATTTGCCCACCTCAGCCTCCCAAAGTGCTGGAATTACAGGTGTGAGCCACTGTGCCTGGCCTCTACATTATGCTAATTTTCTAGCCCAGTGATTCTAGATGATTTGGTTCCTGTATTCCTTCAGTGTCTGGCAAAGGAAAAGTTCATTTGAAAATTTTATTAGAATATTCTCTGTAGCAATGTTTGGCCAGAAATATCTGTTGCTATAGGAGAAGAGAGCCTGTTAGCACTGATATCCAGGGTATGAAATAAATAATTCTTCAGATTTGTCTTTTTGCTTGTTTGCCAGTGAGGTAAGTCAAAGGTGAAAAGCCAAACTTTTCCAATTTCTAGTTTTAGATCAATTTTGTCATTCCATCCTACATCAGAAGGGGTCAAGTCTAAGCTTTGCTTTATTGTTTGATGTAGCTCATTAACGTTTCTTGCCTAAGAAAACTGGTATGTTCAATAAACTGTTTTGGTTTTTTTCACTTTTTCCTAAGGCATAATCTCATCTTTTTACCAGGAAATAAACTCAATTTTTTGGACTATTTCCATTACATAGACTTTTCAATACAAAAGTTAATCAGTGGAAGGAAAGATAATCCACAGGGAGAATTTCTACCTGGGGAAAATGTTTCTTTGGATCTAATATACCTTGTCCAGGTCTCTGAGCCACATTCAGAGCCTCACATGCAAACTGGCCTGTCTCATTACTTTCAGCAACATATACCACACCAGCTTGTCTCCATTGGAATGTCTAGCTAGGATCCAGCACATCTGCTGGTAATACATTCTTCTGAGTTCTCCACCCTGATATGGAGGCGCCAATAGTAGCAATGCAAACATTTTTCTTTCTTTTCCTTTCTTTTTTTTTTTTTTGAGACGGGATCTCACTTTGGTTGCCTAGGCTGAAGTGCAATGGCACCATCTTGGCTCTCTGCAGCCTTGACCTCCCAGGCTCAGGCGGCTCTCCCATCTCAGCCTCCTGAGGAGTTGGGACTACAGACATGCATTACCATGCCTGGCTAGTTTTTTGTATTTTTAGCAGAAATGGGGTTTTGACATGTTGCCCACACTGGTCTTGAACTCCTGGACTGAAGCAATCTGCCCATCTTAGACTCCCAAAGTGCTGGGGCATTTTTCATCTACATTTTGGGGTTGATCTAGTCCCCCCACTCCTTCACCTTGGACGCTTGTTTAAAAGAGTTGTTGGCTGAACATGGCTCACACCTGTAATCCCAGCACTTTGGGAGGCTGAGGCAGGCGGATCACGAGGTTAGGGGTTCGAGACCAAACTGGCCAACATGGCAAAACCCTGTCTCTACTAAAAATACAAAAATTAGCCAGGCGTGGTAGCACATGCCTGTAATCCCAGCTACTCAGGAGGCTGGGGCAGGAGAATCACTTGAACTTGAGAGGTGGAGGTTGTCAGTGAACTGAGATTGTGCCATTGCACTCCAGCCTAGGCGACAAGAGCAAGACTCTATCTAAAAAAAAAAAAAGTTGTTTTTCTGGAGAAATCACAAACAAGTCTATATTGAATCAGGTACAAATGTCTCTTCCCCAAAGAGGTTACAGATAACTCTCATTTTGCTTTTTTCCTTTCGAAATAATTTCTGAATGCTGGGTTCATGAGAAACAATAACAAGAGAGGCATTGACTAAATCTGGAAAAATGTAGGCAATATAATGGGCAAAGCAGAAGGGTCAAAGTAAACACACTGGAGGAAGTAGGATTCTTCCTCCTCCCATATATTTCCTGAATCTAACCACAGAACACCCTTACCTTCCCCATCATTTCCTCAGAAGTCTGTAACTCCTTTACAATATACTCACCTGTAATGCCAGCACTTTTGGAGGCTGAGGTGGGCAAATTGCTTGAGCTCAGGAGTTCAAGACAAGCTTAGGCAACGTGATGAAACCCTGTCTCTACCAAAAAAAATTTACAAAAGTTAGCCAGGTGTGGTGGTGCATGCCTGTAGTCCCAGTTACAGGGTGGGGAGGGGTGGGATGACTGTGAGGATCACCTGAGCATGGGGAAGTCAAAGCTGCCTGTTGTGAGCCGTGATTGTGCCATTGCACTCCAGCCTGGGTGACAGAGTGAGACTCTGTCTCAAAAAAATTTATATATATATATTTTTCATTCTGGCCAATATGGTGAAACCCCATCGTCTCTACTAAAAAAAAATTATGTACATATATTTTTTTTATTCTGGTGAGAATATATTTTCAGTTCAGATTTAGTTTCCAGTTTTGTTGGTGCTCTTTAACATAATACACCTTTGGCATCAGTTTGCATATCTGGATCATTTTAATTCTGTGATCCTAACTTACTAGACTATAAAGATTTAGGGTTTTGTATCAGTTCATATAAGTAGAGCTTATTTAATTAGATCCTCCTTTATCTCCCTTCCAATTGATATTCTCTGCTTGTCGAGTAGAGAAATAGGGTTAAATCTTAGGACGCGTGGAAGTCCTACTTTTTTTCTGCCAGATTTGTTTTTATTTCTTGGAGTGGTAGGACTCAAAGAGAAATGGGAGCTGAGGTGTCTTGTATCATGTGCTCTTTGATTTTGTATTATTTTGATTCTTTTTTTCCTAGAGATAAGAGGTATTCCACCAATTTCCAAGAGATTGAGAGTTATGAAAAGAATTTATGAATAATCAGGTTGTATGCTTATGGGAGAGAGGGAAGAAATTAGATTGGATGATCCCTGCAATATTTCCAGGTATGTAGTTTAGCCTGCTGGTTTCTAGGATAATCTTTTGAATGTAACTAAGACGCCGGTTTTTGGAATTGCTCACTCTGGATCTTCAAATTTGGGTTATATGATACCCAGAGGGATATATCTGGCAGGCAGTAGAGTAATTAATCATAATGGAGTTAGCATCGACTGAGTGTTTACCAAATGTCAGGCACCTTATTAAGGGCTTTATATGCATTGCCTTATTTCATTTCACAATTTTAGGGAGTAGATAGTTATTATTCCATTTTACAGATGAGAAAAGTAAGGTTCAGATATATGAGGTAATTTCTCCCAGTGTCACTCAGCTTGTGAGCGATAGGTCTGGATGAGAACTTAGGTCTGGGCCGGGTGCAGTGGCTCATGCCTGTAATCGTCGCTCAGGAGGCTGAGGCAGAAGAATCGCTTGAACCCGGAAGGCATAGGTTGCATGAGCCGAGATTGTGCCATTGCATTCCAGCTTGAGTGACAGAGCGAGACTCCATCTCAAAAAACAAATAAACAAACAAAAAACAACTTAGATCTGATTCCAAAGGCTAATGAAGTATTATCTTCATTTTGCACATGAGTGAATGAGTGATGTTAAGTAACTTGGTCTAAAGTCATGTAACTAGTAACTAACAGTGGTGTCAGGATTTTAATTTTCTTTTTGGAGACAGAGTCTTTCTCTGTCACCTAGGCTGGAGTGCAGAGGAGCAATCTTGGCTCACTGCAATCTCTGCCTCCCAGGTTCAAGAGATTCTTGTGCCTCAGCCTCCCGAGTAGCTAATTTTTGTATTTTTGTTTTTATTTATTTATTATTATTTTTTGAGAGGGAGTCGTGCTCTGTAACCCAGGCTGGAGTGCAGTGTCACGATTTCAGCTCACTGAAACTTCTGTCTCCAGGTTCAAGCGATTCTCCTGCCTCAGCCTCCCAAGCAGCTGGGACTATAGGCGTGCACCACCACGCCCAGCTAATTTTTTTGTATTTTTAGTAGAGACAGGCTTTACCACATTGGCCAGACTGATCTCGATCTCCTGACCTTGTGACCCACCCGCCTCTGCCTCCCAAAGTGCTGGGATTACAGGCGTGAGCTACTGTGTCCAGCCAGATGTCAGGATTTGAACTGAGGCCTGCCTCTTTCTAAAACATATGGTTTTGGCAGGGCGCAATGGCTCACGCTTATAATTCCAGCACTTTGGGAGGCCAAGGCAGGTGGATCACGAGATCAAGAGATCGAGACCATCCTGGTCAACATGGTGAAACCCCGTCTCTACTAAAAATACAAAAATTAGTTAGGCATGGTGGCGCACGCCTGTAGTCCCAGCTACTCAGGAGGCTGAGGCAGGAGAATT
>CAUYLG010060890.1:0-16244 GCA_963573385.1 Cacajao melanocephalus | reverse complement strand
TACACAAAAAATGTAGGAAAACCTTAAATAAACAACCTAATGCTGCATCTTAAAAAATGAGAACACCAGGTGTGGTGGCTCACGCCTGTAATCCCAGCACCGTGGGAGGCTGAGGCGGGTGGATCATGAGGTCAAGAGATCAAGACCATTCTAGCCAACACGGTGAAACACCGTCTCTACTAAAAATACAAAAATTAGCTGGGCGTGGTGGTGTGCGCCTGTAATCATAGCTACTTGGGAGGCTAAGGCAGGAGAATTGCTTGAACATGGGAGGTGGATGTTGTGGTGAGCCAAGATTGCACCACTGGACTCCAGCCTGGCAATAGAGGAAGACTCCAACTCAAAAAAAAAAAAAAAAAAAAAAAATAGAAAAGCAAGAGCAAACCAAACCCAAAATTAGTAGAAGAAAATAAATAACAGTAAGTGCAGAAATAAATAACATTATAATGAAACAATATAAAACATAAAACAAAAGTTGATTTTGGAAAAGATTAACAAAGTCGACAAACCTTTAGCTAAGGTAAGAAAAAAAGAAGACCCAAATAAATAAAATCAGAGATGACAAAGGAGCTATTACAACTGATACCACAGATATTAAAAAGATCATCAGTGGTTGCCATTAGCAACTATATGCCAATAAATTGGAAAATCTAGAAGGAATGGATAAATTCCTAGAACATACAATCTACCAGATTGAACCATGAGAAAATCCAAAACTTGAACAGACCAATAACAAGTAATAAGATCAAAGCTATAATAAAAAATCTCTGAGCAAATAAAAGCCTGGAACAAAATGGCTTTACTGCTGAATTCTACCAAGCATTTAAAGAACTAACACCAATCCTACTAAAACTAGACCAGAAAATAGAGAAGTGAATACTGCCAAACTCATTCTACAACACCAGTATTAATCTGATACCAACACCAGAAAAAAATACACACCAAAACCAGAAGACTATAGGCCAATATTTCTGATTAGTGTTGATTAAAAAATTCCTAACAAAATTCAAGCACACTGTATTCCATAACATTTTTAAAAGATCATTCATCATGACCGAGTGAGATTTATCTGAGGGATGTAAGGATGGTTCACTATATGCAAATCAATCTGTGTGATACCTCATACCAACAGAATGAAGGAGAAAAACCATATGATCATTTCAATTAATGCTGAAAAAAGCATTTGACAAAATTCAACATCCTTTTATGATACTAACCCTCAAAAAACTGGGTATAGAAGAAACATACATTAACATAATTAAAGCCATATATGACAGACCCACAACAAGCAGCATACTGAATAGGAAATACTGAAAACCTTTCCTGTAAGATATGGAACATGACAAGGATGCTCGCTAGCCCCACTGTCATTCAACATAGTATTGAAAGTCCTAGCTAAAGCAATCAGACAAGAGAAAGAAATAAAGGGCACCTAAATTGGAAAGGAAGAGGTCAAATTATCCTTGGTTACAGATGATATGATCTTATATTTGGAGAAACATAAAAGATTCCACAAGAAAACCATGAGAACTGGGAGAGAAATTCAGCAAAGTCACAGGACACAAAATCAACCTGCAAAAATCCGTAGCATTTCTATATGCCAACACTGAACAATCTGAAAAAGAAATAAAAAGTAATCTAATTTACAATAGCCATAGCTAAAATTAAATACGTAGAAAATAAGCAAAGAAGTAAAACATCTCTATAATAAAAACTGTAAAATGCTGATGAAAGAAATTGAAGGGGACACCAAGAAATGTAAAGCTATTCCAGGTTCATGAACTGGAAGAATAGATATTGTTAAAATTTTCATTTTACCCAAAGAAAACTATAGATTCAATATAATATCTGTCAAAACACCAAAGACATTCTTCACAGAAATAGAAAAGCAATTCTAAAATTTATATGGAACCCCAAAAGATGCAGAATAGGTAAAGCTGTCCTAAGAAAAAAGAACAAAAGTGGAAGAATGATAACAACCCTCAAAAAACTGGGTATAGAAGGAACATACATTAACATAATAAAAGCCATATGTACCTGACTTCAAGTTATGCTACAGAGCTATATAGTAATCAAAACAGTATTGTATTGGCAAAAACAAACAAACAAACGAAATACAGGTACATAGACCTATGGAACTGTACAGATAATCTAGAAACACATCCACACACTTACAGTGAACTCGTTTTGACAAAGGTGCCAAGAATATACAATGGGAGAAAAGACAATCTCTTCAATTAATGGTGCTGGGAAAACTGGATATTTATATGGAGAAGAAGAACACTAGACCCCTATCTCTCATCATATACACAAATGAAATAAAAATGGATTAGACACTTAAATATAGGACCTCAAACTATGAAACCACTACAAGAAAACACTGGGGAAAGTCTCCAGGACATTGGTCTGAGAAAAAATTTATCAAGCAATACTCCACAAGCACAGGCACCTCAAACTATGAAACTACTACAAGAAAACATTGGGGAAAATCTTCAGGACATTGGTCTAAGCAAACATTTCTTGAGCAATACTCCACAAACACAGGTAATTAAAGCAAAAATAAATAAATGTGATCATATCAGGTTAAAAAGCTTGTACACAGCGAAGGAAAGACAAAGTGAAGACACAACCCACAGAATGGGAGAAAATATTTGCAAACTATCCATCTGACAAGGGATTCATAAGCAGAATATATAAGAAACTCAAACAGTTCTATGGGAAAAAAATCTACTAATCCAATTAAAAAATGAGCAAAATATTTGAATAGGCATTTCTCAGAAGAAAATATACAAATGGCAAACAAGCATATGAAAAGGCACACATCACTGATCATCAGAGAAATGCAAATCAAAATTACTAAGTGATATCACCTCACCCCAGTTAAAATGGGGATCATTTTAACAGAATGATCCTGTCATTTGCAACAACATGGATGGGACTGGAGGTTACTATGTTAAGTGAAATAAGCCAGGCACAGAATGACAAACAACAAAAGTTCTCACTTATTTGTGGGAGCTATAAATGAAAGCAATTGAACTCATGGAGATACAGAGTAAAATGATGGTTACCAGAGGCTGGGAAAAGTAGTGGGGTCATGGGGGAAGGTGGTTATTGTTAATGGGTACAAAAAACAGAAAGAATAAATAAGATCTAGTATTTGATAGCACAGCAGTGTGACTATAGTCAATAATAATTTCCTTGTACATTTCCAAATATAAAATAAAAATTTAAAAATGAAAAGTAATTCTACCACAAATAATAAATGATATGTGTATGATGTGATTGATACATTAATTAGGCCAATTTGCTGATTTCAGAATGTATACATGTACTGAAGCATCATTTTATACTCATGAATATATACAGTTATTATTTGTTAATAAAGTATCTTTTAAAGTGGAAAAGTGGTTTCAGGTTCATTTTACTTCAGGAGGCCTGGAAGGGAAAATATAAGAATTCTCTGACAAGTCCTTTCCTCAATATGGGTTATGCATAATTTCCACACAGAAAGATCCCCTTCCTTTATACAAAGCAAGGGCTTACAATAAAAATTCCAATGAATACAAGAACATAAGCCACCATGAATAAGAATCAGAATGAAACATAAATAAGAATATTGTTCTTTTGAAATTTATGTAATAAAATTGCATATAAACTCTCTAAAAATATTAAAATGATTAAAAAGCTCCCATACATCACAGCAGACTTTTCAGTGAAAACCTTACAAGCCAGGAGAGAGTGGCATGATGTATTTATAGTGCTGAAAGAAAAAAAAACTTACACCCTAGCATAGTATATCCAGTGAAAATATCCCTCAAACGTAAAGGAGAAATAAAGACTTTTCAAACAAACAAAAGCTGAGGGATTTCATCAACACCAGATCTGTCCTAAGAAATGTTAAAAGGAGTACTTCAATCAGAAAGGAAAAGACATTAATGAGCAATAAATAAGCACCTGAAGGTACAAAACTCACTACAGAGAAAAACACAGAGAAAAACTACAGAGAAAGACACAGAATATTATAATGCTGTAACTGTAGTATGTAAACTACTCTTACTCTAAATGGAAAGACTAAAGGATGAACCAATCAAAAATAATAACTATAATGAGCTTTCAAGACATAGTACAATAAGATATATATAGAAACAACAAAATGTAAAAACGTAGGGGGATAAAGTGAAGGCGCAGAGGTGTTGTTCATTTTCCTTTTGCTTGTTTGCTTATGCAAATACTGTTAAGTTTTTATCAGGTTAAAATAAGGGGTTATAAGATACTATTTGCAGGCCTCATGGAAATCTCAAATGAAAATCATACAATGGATACACAAAAATAAAAAGCAAGAAACTAAATCATATTACCAGAGAAAAATTACCTTCAGAGGAAGACAGGAAGGATAGAATGTAGGAAGAGAAGACCATAAAATAACCAGAACACAAATAACAAAATAGCAGGAGTAAGTCCTTACTTATCAATAATAACATTGAAAGTAAATAGACTAAACTCTCCAATCAAAACACATAGAGTGTCTGAATGGATGAAAAAACAAGATCCACTGGTCTGTTGCCTATGAGAAACACACTTCATCTATAAAGACATACAGAGACTGAAAATAAAGGGATGGAAAAGGATATTCCATGCCAATGGAAACCAAGAAGAACAGGAGTCACTACACTTACATCAGACAAAATAGATATCAAGACAAAAATGGTAAAAAGAGACAAAGAAGGTCACTACATAATGATAAAGGGGTCAATTCAGCTAGAGGATATAACAACTGTAAATATATATGCATGCAACCCTGGTGCACCCAGATACATAAAGGAAATATTATTAGAGCTAAAGAGAGAAATAGATCCAAATACAATAATAGCTGGAGACTTCAACATCCCACTTTCAGTATTGGACAAATCTTCCAGACACAAAATCAACAAAGTGACATCAGACTTAATCTGCACTATAGACCAAATGGATCTAATAGATATTTACAGAATATTTCATCCAACAGCTACAGAATACACATTCTTTTCCTCAGCACATCGAACATTCTCAAGAATAGATCATATGTTAGGTCACAAAACAAGTATTCAAACACTCCAAAAAATTGAAATGCTATAAAGCATCTTCTCTGACTACAATGCAATAAAACTAGAAATCAATAACCGGAGGAATTTTGGGAACTATAGAAATACATGGAAATTAAACAATATGCTTCTGAAAGACCAATGGGTCAATGAATAAATTAAAAAGGGAATTGAAAAATTTCTTGAAACAAATGATAATGGATACACAACATGCCAAAACCTATGGGACACAGCGAAAGCAATACTAAGAGGGAAGTTTATGGCTGTAAGTGCCTACATCAAAAAGAGGGGAAAACTTCAAATGAACAATCTAATGATGCATCTTAAAGAAACAGAAAAGAAAGAGAAGACAAATCCTAAAAATCAGTAGAGGAAAAGAAATAATAATGATCAGAGCAGAAAGAAATGAAATTGAAATGAAAAAAAAAATTCAAAGGATCAATGAAAAAGAAGTTGATTTTTGAAAAGTTAAACATAATTGCCGAAACTGTTGCCTGACTAATTAAGAAAACAGAAAAGATCCAAATAAATACAATCAGAAATTCAAAAGGAGACATTATAACTGATACTGCAGAAATTCAAAGGATCTTTAGTGGCTACTGTGAGCAATGATATGCCAATAATTTGGAAAATCTGGAAGAAATAGAAAAATGCTGAGAGGCATACAAACTACTAAGATTGAACCATGAAGAAATCCTAAACCTGAACACACCAATAACAAGTAATAAGATCAAAGCCATAATAAAGTCTCCCAGTAAAGAAAATCCCAGGACCCAATGGCTTTACTGCTGAATTCTATGAAGCATTTAAAGAACTAATGCCAATCTTATTCAAACTATTCCAAAAAATAAAGGAAAAGGGAATACATCCAAACTGATTCTATGAGAACAGTTGCCCTTATACCAAAACCAGACAAAGACACATCAAAAGAAGAAAACTGCAGACCAATATCACTGATGAATATTGATGCAATTATCCTCAGCAAAATACTAGCAAACCAATTTCAATAACACATCTAAAAGATCATTCATCACGACCAAGTGAGATTTATCCCAAGGATGTGAGGATGGTTCAAAATACACAGATCCATCAGTGTGATACCTCATATCAACACAATGAAGGATCAAAGCCACATGATCATTTCAGTTGATGCTGAAAAAGTATTTGATAAAATTCAACATCGCTTCATGATAAAAACACTCAAAAGACTGGGGATAGAAGAAACATACATCAACATAATAAAAGCCAAATATGACAGACCAACAACCAGTATCATACTGAATGGGGAAAAACTGAAAGCCTTTCCTCTAAAATCTGGAATATGACAAAGATGCCCACTGCCACCACTGTTATTCAACATAGTACTGGAAGTCCCAGCTAGAGAAATCAGATGAGAAAAGATATAAAGGCCATTCAAATTGGAAAAGATGAGGTCAAATTATCCTTGTTTGCAGATGACATGATCTTATATTTGGGGAAACCTAAAGACTCCACAAGAATACTATTATATCTGATAAACAAATTCAGTAAAGTCACAAGATACAAAATCAACATATGAATATCAGTAGCAGTTCTATTAGGTTGGTGCAAAAACAATTACGGGTTTTGCCTTTGAGAGTAATGGCAAAAACTGCAATTACCTTTGCACCAAACTAATATATGACAACAGTGAACAATATGAAAATAAAATTTTAAAAGGATTTCTATTTGTAATAGATAATTCATAAAAATAGAAAAAAATCATAAAATTTATATGGAACCACAAAAGTACCAGAATAGCTAAAGCTGTCTTAAGCAAAAAGAACAAAACATTACTGGTCTTCAAATTACACTACAGAGTTATGGTAATCAAAACAGTGTGGTACTGGCATAAAAAACAGAAACATAAGCCAACAAAATAGAATAAAGAACCCTGAAACAAATCCACACACCTGCAGTGAATTCATTATCATGAAAGATGCCAAGAACATACACTGCAGAAGAAAGAAACTAGACCTCTATCTCTTGCCATATATAAATATCAAATCAAAATGAACTAAACACTTAAATCTAAGACCTCCAACTATGAAACTACTACAAGAAAACACTGGGGAAAATCTCCAGGACATTTATCTGGGCAAAGATTTCTTGACCAATACCCAACAAGCACAGGCAACCAAAGAAAAAAGGACAAATGAGATCATATCAAGTTAAAAGGCTTCTACACAGCAAAGGATACAATCAACAAAGTGAAGAAACAGCCCACAGAATAGGAGAAAATATTTGCAAACTATCCATCTGACAAGGGATTCATAACCAGAATAGACAAGAAACTCAAATGGTTCTATAGGAAAAAAAAAAACTAATAATACAATTTAAAAATGGGCAGAAGATTTGAATAGACATTCAGAAGAAAAAATACAAATGACAAACAGGCATACAAAATAGTGTTCAACATCACTGATCATCAGAGAAATGCCTATCGAAACTACATGAGGTATCACCTCACCCCAATTAAAATGGCTTATATCCAAAAGACAGGCAATAACAAATGCTGGCAAGGATGGGGAGAAAAGGGAACCCTTGTGTACTGTTGGTAGGATGTAAATTATTATAACCACTATAGAGAACAGTTTGGAGGTTCCTCAAAAAACTTCAAATTTAGCTACCATAGGATCCAGCAATTCCACTGCTGAGCATATACCCCAAAGAAAGGAAATCAGTATATCAAACAGATACCTGCACTCCCACATTTGTTGCAGCATTGTTCACAATAGCCAAGATTTGGAAGCAACGTAAGCATACATTAACAGATGAAAGGATAAAGAAAATGCGGTACATGTGCACAATGGAGTACTATTCAGCCTAAAATAGAATGAGATCCATTCATTTGCAACAACATGGATAGAACTGGAGCTCATTAAGTGAAGTGAAACAAACCAGGCACAGAAAGATAAACACTGTATATTCTCACTTATTTGTGGGCTCTATAAATCAAAACAATTGAACTCATAGACACAGAGAGTAGAAGGATGGTTACCAGAGACTGGGAAGGGTAATGGGTGTGTTAGGTGAAGTGGAGATGGTTAATGGGTACAAAAAAATAGAAAAAATAAAGAAGACCTACTATTTGATAGCACAACAGGGTGACTACAGTCAATAATAACTTAATGTACATTTTAAAATAAAGAATGTAATTGTATTGTTTGTAACTCAAAGGATAAATGCTTTAGGGGATAGATACCCCATTTTCCATGATGTGTTTATTTCACATTACATGCCAGTATCAAAACATCTCATGCACACCATAAATATATACATGTACTATACATTCACAAAATTAAAAAAAAAAAAAAAAAAACATTAGCCAGGCATGGTGGTGTGTGGCTGTATTCCCAACTACTCAGGAGGCTGAGGTAGGAGTAACACTTGATCCTGGGAGTTTGAGACTGCAGTGAACTGGCATCATGCCACTGCACTCCAGACTGGGCCACAGGGTGAGATCCTTTCTCAAATATAATTCAAAATAATGAAAATGGATATACTATTATCAAGAAAAGAACATAGAAAGATTTGAAAACCAGTGAAGCAAAACTCTCAGAAGAATACAGTTTTTGAAGTCAAAAACTGTATTATCAATGGATATGACAAACAAAACACTATACATAGCAGAAGAGGGTATTGCTGATTTAGAAGAGTGGTATTAAAAAATTACTTAAAGTCAAAACAAAAAATAAAATATGTAAATTCAGTGATAAGACAGATAACAGAATAAGAATGTTCACCATGTCGCTAATATAATTTCCAAAAGAAGTGAATACAGAGCCTGAAAGAGAGACAATGTTTTAAAAGCTAATGACATTAAGAATCATACAAAATCCCAAGCTGGATAAATAAAAAGAAACCCAGAAAATACAGCCAGATACACTATAGTGAAACTGTGGTACACCAAAGGCCAAGAAAATATCTTAAAGCTATCTGGGAAAAAATACACAGATTAAAGACATACTGACATCACATTCGTTATCCAAAAGAGGTTAACCCAGAAGATAATGGGGAGTTGAAAGAACATAGCTGTATCCAGCTAAACTATCTTTCAAGATCAAGGTTAAAAGAAAAAGGTTTGTGGACAACACTGAATTTAGTACCAACATAACATCATGAAGTAATTCATCCCTCACAGACAATAAAATCCTGAATGGCTGCTTCTGTTTCTCAATCTGGAGCTCAGCACCTCAGGACTTCAACTTCACTCACTGCTTCACATTTCTGTTCTATTTTCTTATTTTCAGAGCTGAGTTGACTATATCTTTTTTTGCTTTCTATCTTTACATTTTATCACTCTCTGCTATGTGTTCAGACCATAGTGGTATATCAAATGTGAAATCACTATATTGTCCTGGCTAGACATTGCCCTATTTCTTTATGCCTTATTATTTTTTTGTTAATTTTTTATTCAAATAGCTTTAGGGGTACTGGTGGTTTTTGGTTACATGAATGAATTGTACAGTGGTAAAGGCTGGGCTTTTAGTGTACTCATCACCCAAACAGTATACACTGTACCAAATAAGTGATTTTTCACCCCTCACCCACACTTCCAACTTTCCCCATTCTGAGTCTCCAGTGTCTATTACACCACCCTATTTGCCTCTGCACACCCATAGCTTAGCTTTCACTTGTAAGTGAGAACATGTGTATACCCTTCATTTTAACTTCCACATAACCTCCAGCATGATTTAGCTCAGTGCTTCTCAAACCACCTGCGGTAAAGGAGCAGTACCATGTTATTCTTTTTTAAAAAAATTTCCAATAAATAACAGACAAATACTTTGTCCAATTCAACTGATTACTCACTTGGAAGTGGCAGCAATGTCAAATTACTATAAAAATGTTTATATACTTAATTTCTATATTTATGGTATATCTATTCCAAATAGTTCTTGGTCCAGCACTGATGTGTGGACCTTGCTTTGAGTAGTACTGGTCTAACTAAAATTTAAATCTTAAAATATCACTAATGGATCTCCATTACTTATAAGAGAAATTCAAATTTCCATATGACAAGCCATACAAAGTCCTTTCTGACCTGACTCTCCAAGTGTTTCATCCCTTACCTTTGTCTATCTCAAGCTTTAGACTCAGAAACAATTAAGCACTTAGAGTTTTTTAATCATTAAGAATCATTGGAAAAGCTGAAGAAACCATTTCTAAGCTGAGTTTCCTGGAGTAAATTCCAAAGCTGAATTGCAAAACTGGGTCACCAAAGAAGTTGCTATTTCCTCTACATCAAGACACTTCTGAATCCAGAAGCATATAGCCACTGCCATAATTTAAAAGCTACCACAATCCAGATGCAATCAATACAGGTGCCACTGCATAATCACACCATAACTGCTATAATCTACACCAGAAAAAGTAATACCCCACATCTTGCCTCTCAACATTGAAGAAGCTAGTTACTTGACATTGAGACCCCTGTTAATGCTGCCTCCAAAAAACTCTGCCTTCCATATCGTACACAAGTGCATCTGGTTAGTTTAACCTTACATACATTCAGAATGCTAGCTGCAAGGGAGTCTATGAAATGTACATTTTAATTTTTCAGGCTCTGTAGCACAAGAACATTTGATTAGAGATAGACGTTTAAGGGTCTTATGTGTTTGAATAGTATCTTAGAATTTGGACAGTATGCTGTGCAGTGAAAATTTTTAAACAAGAAACTGATATGAATCATTTATGTTATTTTCAAATAACTCTAGTGACCAAGTTTCTCTAATGAAAAATAGTAAGGTAGCCTAGAAAGCAGTTATGAGGCTATCATACAAAAGCAGGTAACAGAGAATGGGAGTTTAAAATGAGGCAGTGAAAAAGGTGAGCAAAAGGGGAATGCTACTTCAAGACATCACTTAGTAGAATAAACAAGACCTAGAGGAAGAAATTAATAGTGAAGAAAATTCATCCAGGTATGTTCACATGTGACATCAAAATACTCAGAATTTTTTGACGAAAATATCATTCACAAGCTAGACATAAACAGTTATCTCATTATTTGGTTAGACATTCAAATAAAGTGCTATTTTGGTATTGTTTTAGATTTATTTTAGATTAATTTAAGAAAATGAATTCATACTGCAATCTGGTCAGAATTTGATTAGCTGCCTAGTGCAATTTCACTTATTTCACAAACATAAAATAAAGCTGCTCTTTATTTATGATAAAGAAAGACATACTGGTGACTTGATACTAACAAGATGTTACAAACACAAAAGGAGCCAAATGTGGCATTTTTCCCACAAGTCTGACCATCATGAGGCACACAGACTGATCACAAAATAAAGCTAACAAACCTTTTCCAAGAACTGGAGCTTGGACAACATTGTATATTGTACTCCCTCTTGGAGGGTCACCATATATACTAGCACATCAAAGGCTCCAAAAAGTCATGCAGCAACAACATATTCAGTTTTGCTTAATCTAGTATTTTCCATCCTCTCAAGATGATTAAAACCTTTATTATTAATTTATTAATAGTATCTATTTACATTCTGTGGAAACAGTGTAAGTTATACTACAGTTTGAGGAATGAAAGTTTAGAAAAATGGTCTCCAAACTTTTTTTTTTTTTTCCTGAGACAGAGTCTTGCTTTGTTGTCCAGGCTGGAGTGTAGTGGCACAATCTTGCCTCACTGCAACCTCTGCCTCCCGGGTTCAAGAGATTCTCCTGCCTCAGGCTCCCGAGTAGCTGGGACTACAGGTGTGTGCCACCATACCTGACTAATTTTTTGTATTTTTAGTAGAGACAGGGTTTCACCGTGTTAGCCAGGATGGTCTCGGTCTCCTGACCTCGTGATCTGTCTGCCTTGGCCTCCCAAAGTGCTGGGATTACAGATGTGAGCCACCGCACCCAGCCCAAACTTTTAAATAATAAACCTGCCAGCACTATAATACATATATATTATGTTTTACATATATTATACAACCACTATTGTATTTAAGTATTATATACATGGTATAACATTCACAGAACACAAATTTAAGATTATGTAATATAGAAGAATATTTTTTAAAATTTCTTTTTATTTATTCATGGCACAAAAAATCTATACTCATATCAAAGTAGACTTAGGAGCAAGAAAAATTACAAAGGATAAAAATTGACATTACATAATGATAAAAGGATCAATTCACTAAGAAGACATAAGAATTCTAAATGTGTAAACATCAAACAACAAATTTTCAAGATACATGATGCAAAATCTGACAGAACTGAAGGAAGGAGTGAATACATTCAAAATTGCAAATGGAAATTTCCAATAACCTTTTTTTTTAAACTTGTATTTTAGGTTTGGGGTAAATGTGCAGGTTTGTTAGACAGGTAAATTGTGTATCATGGAGGTTTGGTGTACAGATTATTTCATCACCCAGGTAATAGGCATAATACTGATAGGGAGTTTTTTTTATCCTCTCCCTTCTTCCACTTTCTACCCTGGTGTCTGTTATTCCCTTCTTTGTGTCCATATGTACTCAATGTTTAGCTCTCACTTATAAGTGAGAATATGTGGTATTTGGTTTTCTGTTCCTGTGTTAGTTTGCTTAGGATAATGGTCTCCAACTGCATCCATGTTGCTGAAAAGGACAATCTCATTCTTTTTCATGGCTGTGTAATATTCCATAGTGTAAATGTACCACATTTTCTTAGTCTACTGTTAATGGACATTTAGGTTGATTCCGTATTTTTTCTATTGTGAATACTGCTGCAGTGAGCATACATGTACATGTGTGTTTTTGGTAGAATGATTTATATTCCTTTGGGTATATACCCAATAATGGGATTGCTAAGCAGAATGGTACTGTTGTTAAGTTCTTTGGGAAATCACCATACCACTTGTCACAATGGCTCAATTAATTTGCATTCCCACCAACAGTGTATAAGCATTCCTTTTTCTCTGCAACCTCACCAGAATGTTATTTTTTTAACTTTTTAGTAATAGCCATTCTGAGTGAGGTGAGATAGTATCTCATTATGGTTTTGATTTTTTTTCTCTAATGATTAGTGATTTGGGGCATTTTTTATATGCTTGTTAGCCACATACATGTCTTTTGAAAAGTGTCTGTTTGTGTCCTTTGCCAACTTTTTAATGCGTAGTTTTTTGCTTGTTAATTTAAGTTCCTGATGGATTCTGGATATTAGACCTTTGTTGGATGCATAGTTTGCAAAATTTTTCTTCCATTCTGCAGGCTATTTACTCTGTTGAAAGTTTGTTTTGCAGACCCTCTTTAGTTTAATTAGGTCCCATTTGTCAATTTTTGTTTTTCTTGCAATTGCTTTTGACATCATCATCATGAAATCTTTGCCAAGGCCTATGTCCAGAATGGTATTTCCTACATTATCTTCTAGGGTTTTTATAGTTTTAGGTTTTAAATTTAAGTCTTTAATTCATCTTGAGTTGATTTTTATATGTGGTGTGGAGAAGGGGTCCAGCTTCAATCTTCTGCATATGGCTAGCCAGTTATCCCAGCACATTTATTAAATAAGGAATCTTTTCTTCATTGCTTTTTTTTGGTTGACTTTGTCTAAGATCAGATGGTTGTAGGTGTGTAACTTTATTTCTGGGCTTGCAATTCTGTTCCATTGCTCTATGTGTCAGTTTTTGTACCAGTGCCATGCTGTTTTGGTTACTGTAGCCTTGTAGAATAGTTTGAAGTTAGATAATGTGATGTTTCTAGATTTGTTCTTTTTGCTTAGGATCACCTTGGTTACTTGGACTCTTTTTTGATTCCATATGAATTTTAAAATAGCTTTTCTAGTTCTGCATAGAATGTCATTGGTAGTTTGACAGGAATAGCATTGAATTTGTAAATTGCATTGGGCAGTATGGCCATTTTAACAGTATTGATTCTTCCTATCCACAATCATGGAATATTTTTCCATTTGTTTGTTTCATCTCTAGTATTGCTGAGCAGTGTTTTGTAATTCTCTTTGAGGGGATCTTTTACCTCCTTGGTTAGCTGTATGCCTAGGTATTTTATTTTTTTTGTGGCTATTGTGAATAGAATTGTGTTCTTGATTTGGCTCTTAGCTTGGAAGTTGTTGGTGTATAGAAATGCTACTGATTGTTGTACATTAATTTTGTTTCTTGAAACTTTGCTGAAGTTGTTTTTCAGATCTATGAGCTTTTAAGAGGAGAATGGGGTTTTTTAGTTATAGAATCATATCATCTGCAAACAGATAGCTTGACTTCCTCTCTTCCTATATGGGTACCTTTTATTTCTTTCTCTTGCCTGATTGCTCTGACTAGGACTCACAGTACCATGTTGAATAGAAGTGGTGAGAGTGAGCATCCTTGTTTTGTTCCAGGTCTTAAGGAGAATTCTTCCAACTTTTGCCCATTCAGTATGATATTGGCTGTGGGTTGATCATTGATGGCTCTTATTAATTTGAGGTATGCTCCTTCAGTGCCTACTTTGTTGAGGGTTTTTAATATGAAGAGATGTTGAATTTCATGAAAAGACTTTTCTCCATCCATTGTGATGATTATGCGGTTTTTGTTTTCAGTTCTTTATATGTGGTGAATCACATTTATTTATATGCATATGTTGCATTAACCTTGCTTTCCAGGATAAAAGCCTAGTTAATCATGGTAAATTAGCTTTTTGATGTGCTGTTGGATTTGATTTGCTAGTATTCTCTTGAGGATTTTTGCATCTATGCTTATCAAGGATATTGGCATAAAGTTTTCTTTTTTTGTAGTGCCTCTGCCAGATTTTTAGTATCAGAATTATAGTGACCTCATAGAATTAGTTAGGGAGGAGTTCTCCCGCCTCAATTTTTTGGAATAGTTTCAGAAGAAATGGTACAGCATTTTTTTTTTTCAGATGGTGTCTTGCTCTGTCACCAGGCTGGAGTGCAGTGGTGTGATCTTGGCTCATTGCAACCTCTGCCTCCCAGGTTCAAGTGATTCTCCTGCCTCAGCCTCCCAAGTAGCTGAGACTACAGGCACGCACCACCACATCCAGCTATTTTAAAATTTTTTAGTAGAGACGGAGTTTCACCACGTTGGCCAGGATGGTCTCACTCTCTTGACCTTGTGATCCGCCTGCCTCAGCCTCCCAAAGTGCTGGGATTACAGGCATGAGCCATCACACCTGGCCACCAGCAATTCTATACAACTGGTAAAATTTGGCTGTGAATTCATCTGGTCCTGGGCTTTTTTTTTTTTTTTTGGTTGATAGACTTTTTATTACTAATTCTACTTTGGAACTCATCATTGGTTTGCTCAGCAATTCGATTTCTTCCTGGTTCAATCTTGGAAGGTGGGATGTTTCAAATAATTTATTAATTTATTCTAGGTCATAGATCAGTTTTTGTGCAAGAGGCGTCCATAGTAGTCTCTAGCGGTCTACAAGTAGTATTATTCTTCCAAGGAACCAAGTGCTGAATTCCTTACTCTTTTGTATGGTTCTTTTGTGTCTCAATTTCCTTCAGTTCAGCTTGGATTTTTGTTATTTCTTGTCTTCTGCTAGCTGTGGGGTTGGTTTGTTCTTGTTTCTCTAGTTCCTCTACGTTTGATGTTAGGTTGTTGTTAATTTGAGATCTTTCTAACTTTTTGATGCGGGTGTTTAGCACTATAAATTTCCCTCTTAACACTGCTTTAGCTGTCTCCCAGAGATTCTGGTATGTTGTATCTTTGTTCTTACTACTTTCAAAGAATTTCTTGATTTATTTCTTAATTTGTTTACCCAAAGTCATTCAGGAGCATGTTCTTTAACTTCCATGTAATTATATGGCTTTAAGTGATGTTCTTAGTATGATTTCTATTTTATTGCACTGTGGTCTAGGGTGGAGTTGGTATGATTTTGTTTTTGTTTTTTTAATGTTCTGAGGATTTTTTTTTTGGCTGATTATATGGTCAATTTTAGAGGATGTGTCATGTGAAGATGACATGAATGCAAATTCTATTGATTTTGGGTGGAGAGTTCTGTTAGGTCCACTTGGTCAACTGTCAAGTTCAGGTCCCTAATATCTTTGTTTTCTGCCTCAGTGGTCTGTCTAATAATGTCAATGTGATGTTAAACTCTCCCACTGTTGTTACGTGGTTATTTACATCTCTTCATAGGTCTCTAAGAACTTGTTTTATGAATCTGGGTGCTCCTGTGTTGGGTGCATATATATTTAGGATAGTTA
>CAUYLG010060889.1:0-10632 GCA_963573385.1 Cacajao melanocephalus | reverse complement strand
ATCCTGTTTTCACTCGCTATTTTTTAACTAAAATAGTTACTGCAAGAGTCTACTCTTGAGTTTTTAGGGAAGACTGTAGTTTCATTAATTTTATGTTTAATTTGGCTCAAAGAGAATTATTGGTGTCTCCCTCTGGCACCATCTTCTGAAATTATATGAGCTTCAGGCTCCACAAAACCTGTCTCTATCCTTGCCTGTTACTCTATGTTGAGTAGTTACTTGGCTAATGTAAGCTAGTTTTAGGAAAACGTTGCTGTTTTCTGTGTTTCCAAAAAATATGCCGACCTTGGTATTTCTTGGAAGTGCGTTCAAATAGAAGAAACAAAAGCCTGTTTACTAGTTTGAAGGTTCTTTCCAAAAAGTCCCGAGTTCAAGTGTCTCCTGAAAAACTTTGCCCTGTATTTCACACTTCCCCCTGACAGGGTTCACTACATCAGTGAATGAATACCCCATTGACGTGTCCCATGGGCAAGGCTTCTCCCAGGCTTGCCTTTCTACATCAAGCAGATTAGCCAGAAAAGCAAAATCACTCTGGACAAGCAGTAAGTACATTATTCAGACAAAGGAAAGTCTGAGCAACTTAAAGTATCAGCAGGATTTTAGTCCCTATTAAACAAAGCAGAAATTTCTTTAGTGCTATGGAACTGGTTGGCACTCATGGCATTACTGGAAATTGAATAAACTCATTTAGCAATGAAGAGTATGGACATCACTTATCAAGTAATTACAAATAATTCACATGCACTGAAATGACAGAATTTCTGAAAAACAAAATCGCCGAGTAGGGACATATGCGAAACACACCACTGAGCATTTATTTAAATTATGCTTATTATTTAACACTTAACAATGTAGCATGATGCTCAGTGCCTCCATTCTGCATGCATATGTTTTTACACAAATAACTAAGGTTAATCACATATTCAGGTTAGAATAATAACATACACTGCAAATGTATCATTACAGTATCACACTGTGTATGTTATGCTTGAAAACTATACTACTGTGTAATCATTTCTATTACGGGATTATACTAAGTCACTTTCACCAAAGATAATATAAAGTACTGCTTTAGCACATTGGAGCACAAAGCTCCAGTGAAGAAAGAGTACAAATCTTCAAATGCAGGCATTGATATAGTTATTACTGAGGTCTATCCCTAAGTAGTACATGAAGCTCATGGGTTTCCCATGTTTGCCAACAAAATGAGCTTAATATGCCCAATTATGAGCAAAGGCCTCTCTACCACAGGTGTCTGGATTCAGCTGGGGAGGAGAGAGGCATGAATAAATAAAAACAAGTGTAAATTATCACTGTCAGGAGAGTGATCCAAAGCATATGCTGTAACAGTAGTGGTCAAAAATACCTCTTTTTTTGTTCTTGAGAAGAAAAATTTTGATGGGAGAAAACAAAGGGAAGCTTCTAGAGAAAATTACAAATGCTGGGATTTATTTAATGGTGAGGGAATGAGGCACTCTTACTCACCAAGTGGAACCCCTGAATCCGTGTGTCATCACTAACACCACATAATCACCAATATCAACCACTGAAATTGCTAGCATTTTCTTCAGTTCTGTATTTGGTGGGAGGGGGAGGCAGCAGCTGTTACCTATAGCTTGTACTTTACCTATCCTGGAAAATCACCTGTATGTAAACCGAATTCCAACTGTGTTGTCCCTGACAGGGGAGGGTGAACATGATTTCTCATAGTGACGCTCTGAGACAGATGTACAGCACTAAGTAAGCAACCTAGATGGCTAATTTTATACTTCTGTTTCCTACAGAAGTATATATCTTTTCTTCCTACACAAAGGTCCTGAAATGCATAAAAGTGGAAGATTCTTGGGAATTATGATGAAGGGGAACACCATTTCCTTCCTCTGTGCAGACCTCATGGTGACAGAGCAAGAGCATCACCATTTTGGACAAGACCCTCATTCTAAAGTTCACCTCAATAAAAAACTGCTGAAATCCAAAGTGCATCAGCCTAATGTCTAAGGTCAGCATGACCATAAACCACAAAAAACATCTCCAACCAGAAACATGTTAGCCCTGAGATAAACCCCATTCCGGCCAGAAAGGTGCTAGCCCCAAGATAATCTTCTTTTGGGCCAGAAAGATGTCTGCCCCAAGATAACCTCCCTCCTCCCAGAGAGATTTCAACCCCACTGTAAACTTTTCCACACACATAAACATTCCAAGCTTGTGATAAACCTACTCACCCTAAAACCAATGTATGCTCTTAGTCTGTAAAAGAAAGTACCCCTGACCGTAATGAGCCAGGAGCCCCTCTTAGGTTTTATCTTAAAAAACAAAACAAAACAAAACTATCTTTAACTGCTAGCCATGTTTCATGTTTTTTAAATTCTCTTTCTTTAACACCTACGTTTGGTTCTGAAACCTGGGATGGGTGCCGGGGCAGATGCTCTCTTGCAACCCAGGAAGCAGTGGGCAATGGCAGCTTATCCTGAGTTAATTCCTGGGTCCTAAGGGTCTCTGGTCACTCCCCCCATCTTTTCTTTCATCCTCCTTTCTCTCTCTCTCTCTCTCTTCTTCATGCAGCTGCAGTCCAAGAGGCCCTTTGCCAATTCCAACTAGAACATTCAACATTAGACACTAATCCAGTCCTCCCCTGGTAAGATCTGCCCTCCCCTGGCTTTCTCATGATACTTGGGAAAAGTCAGGTCGGCCATCCCAGTTCTTGGAGGACCAGTGGGACTAAGCTAGAGAAAACCTTGGGGATGCCCAGTTTCTTCCTGGCTTGACTGTCCTCTTTAGAAAGAGGATTCCAAGTCTCTGTCTTTTGTCTGTGGTTGCCTAGAACAAAAACGGACACCCTCAGTTTCTTCTCATCAGTCCACGGGGGCGCCAAACGATTCCACATTCTTATGCCCTCTCCACTGTGCTGTCTCCTTCACAGCCTAGCCACACTTGGCTTAAGCATTTAGTCTTTTACTATAACATGCCCTGGCCCCAATACACATTAGATAATGACAGCTAAGGGCTTGGAAATGGCACCTTTGACTTGCAAATTCTCAAGAGTCCTAACAAATTTATAACCAGGAATGGTAAATGGCAAGGGGTTCTCTATGTTCAGATGTTTTTATGCTTCTACCTTAAATACCTTAAATTGACCCTCCGTGTCAAGCTTGCACCTCTCATAAAATCTTTCTTCTTAATTAAAACCCTCCCAGAGTCTCTCCTTCCTCCAAAACTACTTTTAACCCTGCAGATAAATCCCCTCTGTATTCTTATCCTCTTGCATCAGCTCCTCACCTGTCCAAACCCTCCACCTCAGTGGCCCCTCCTGCTTCCCAGCCTTCAGCCCCAAATCCCACTCTTCCTCCTTCTCCACCTGTGACCCATTCAAAAACCACCTCTGCTATTCTCCCTCCCTGGGAAGTTACTGGGGTTAAAGGCATTGCTCATGTTCATGTCCCTTTCTCCATGTCCGATTTGTCACTGAGTAAAACCATAAGTATATTCAAAAGGCCTTTATATTTTCCTCTTCATCAATCTTGTTTTCCTGGAAAATGTTTTTCCCCAGTTCACTGAATTATTTTTCCACACTCTGTCTTGCCACTCTTGGTACATGTGTAACAAAGCACTAAAATAACCTCTGGTGGCCTGGCACCCCTTAGGAAAACAGAAAAGTTGCCACAAATCTTGCTTTGGGAAAAATCTGTTTTCCTTATGGAACCCTGTAATTAGTGAATAAGTACCTCTCAAAATCTGTCTTTGTCTTCCAGCTATATTTGTTTATTAGGCCCTGGAAACTGTTTCTCTAGTTCTATTCTTAAAGGACCACACCCGAAGGCCAATAATTCAATTGGGGAATTAGCAGAAAAAAAAAATCTTGTAACTACGGAATCCTCTTCTGGTTGTCTGTGTGGCTATATGTGTGTTGTATGTGTGCAGCGTCTCTTTAAAGATCTCTAATTAATTGGCCTAAGAAAAATAAGTGCCTAAATAAAATATTTTTAAGGAAAACATGAAAGCTGTGGAGCCTTTCAGTTCACATGACTTTAATTTTCAAAACTTACTGGTTCAGTAAATTAGAAATGTCTTAAGAGTTGCCAGCATACATTTTTGTTTGCTTTTATTAATCAAGCAATTTCATACCTATCTCTGCTAAATACTAATGTCAATATAGTATAATGTCAAAATTTTTGGGATAGAAGCTACAAAACGATAACTCAGCCCAAACTAATCTTTGCTTGTATAATTTTTTAATAAATAAAACATTAATATTGGTTTTATAAAAATAGCTTCATCTTAAACTATTTAGTAAAATATCCTAACTTCTAATCTTGTGGCCTTAGGCAGCCTAGTCCACAGACATAAAGGAAGTTTGTTTTGGGAAAGAACTGTTAGCATCTTTAACATTAAATAAGGGTGAATTTATATGAAAAGAATCTTACATGGTAAATTCTTGTCCTGAAGGAAATAACCTGGTTGTTTAAAGAGAAGGGATGTTTACAAGTCAAAAAGGTAAGGCGCCTCAGAGATTGTCGGTGAAATTTGTAAAAAAATTTTATAAAAGGGAATTTATGCAAGAAAAGTTGTACAATTTAAAA
This sequence comes from Cacajao melanocephalus, assembly GCA_963573385.1. NCBI lineage: Eukaryota > Metazoa > Chordata > Mammalia > Primates > Pitheciidae > Cacajao > Cacajao melanocephalus. The sequence continues at coordinate 6,055 of CAUYLG010060889.1, read as the reverse complement.
GTAATTAGGCCTCCTGAATGCTTTATAAAATATCACTGTAACTCTTAGCTGTGCAAGTTGCCTGCTTTGCAGCTAGGTAAAACCTAGAAGAGCGGAGTTAAATGCTGGAACAAGTCTGACCTTATCTGCACTTCTGTCTGGGTCCTAGGTGCTACTTGTAGCACATAATTAAAATCCCAGACTTACCAAGGTTGTCAACAAAGGTAGAGGTTGCTGAAAGTTAATGGTGCAACACGTATTTAAACTACTGAAGAGACAGTTTATGTGCAAGATGTGTAAGGAAAGTAAAATATGCTTTTGGTAAAAAGATCATAAGGAGGCATAAGAATGTGGATTTTTACTTACATTGAAAGTTTAAAGAATTGTTTTGAAGGTTTAAGCAAATTTTGAAACGTTAATTGTAAAGGAAATTCTGTGTGTAAACATATTGCTAAAGTGAAAGGGGTATCATCCAGTTTTTCTGTAAATTGAGCACTAAAATAAAAGCACAGTGGGTTTTTCTTAAAGCACTAACCTCTTGTTTAACGAAAATTATAAAGGGTTAAAAAGAGTCTATAAAAATATTACCTTATGGTCAGACATTAAAATTGGGTAAATGTGTCTACAAGGATTTATTGGAAATTAAGTTTAACAATAGCACACTAACATAAAGGTAAATTTTGGCTTGTCTGGTATAAAATCATACAAGAAGCATGACCAAATATAAAATGGTGTTTGGCTTTCTGTGGTCTATATTTGTATAAATATGTTATTGGTATGTGTCTCAAAGTCATGGAGACTCCTTTAATTCTGATATATCTTAGCATATGATTAGTAATAATTATAATTGTTAGTTTAAAAATATCGTGTGCCACAGAAGTAACAGATATCTTTGTCAATTTGTATCTTTAACTATGGCTACCCTGAATGTTTTTGTCATCCATAATCAATTGTTGCCTTGTTTTGGTCCTCTTTAAGAGGTGATTTTATAATCAGCTATAAAGTTCTAAAAGGTGCCTTTGAATGCAGGTTTCTAATAACTTTGGAGATTGTAACATCAGAATAGGGGGAAAACATTCAGGACTTTTGAAGAGCTAAAATGTGAATCAATATCAAGAAGGACAGGAATTAACCACATGGACTAAAATAATAGGAAACTGAAGTGATCTTTTTAACATTTTGCTTAAAATATTAATCATTTGTTTCGCTTTTCTAAGTCAAACAGATTTTTCTTTTGAGCTATTAACAGCTTTTAACAATTTAGTATACTTCTATAAACAAAATTTTGAGCATACTTTTTTCTCTCTACCTGATTTTTTTCAGAATTTGGAAACTATCTGTAAATATTCTTAAGTTATGGCAATTTAAGAATCTGTTTTTTTGTTTTTTTTTTTTGGTAACAGGACACAATTGGAAAAACTGGTTACTTCATCTTCAGAAACATATAAGCGACTTCGTTTGTAAAAATTAATAACACAAACTCAAGGTAAGTTTTAAGTCACTTGCTACACTCTCAAGAATCCCCTGCTATTCTTGCACCCCAGGTCTGCACAGACCCAAGAGTGAGTGTTCTCAGAAAGGCTCAGGCCACAGGACCACGTTGGCATTAACTAGGGCCCCTCAATCCCAAGGCTCTACTCTGCCAGGGAGCAGTTCACTGGCTCCCTCCTCTTCTCTCTTCTGCCAGCCCCTATGGCCCCAACTCCATTGGAAGTGCCAAACTGCAGCCATACCTATGAGTGGGCCCATCCTGCCCACCTCCTTCTCCTGTTTTGCCAGGGGGAGGGGAAGAGCAACTATTGTCAAATATTGTTTGATATTAATTAATAGTAACAACACAAACTTTAAGTTCTCAGAATGTTTTAAATGATTTGCTGAACTCACAAGAATCCCCTGCTACCCCTGCACCCTAGATCTGCACAGATGGAAGAGTGAGTGTCCCCAGAAAGGCTGAGGCCATGGACCCATGTTTGCATCACTGGCCTGGCCACCCTGAATACTGAGCCCTTCTTGGAGGGCTGCCGCTTGCCACTCTCCTCTGTGGAGAGTGTGCTGCGGGGTCCAGGACTGGGAAACCCAGCTGCAGCCTCACCAGAAGTCTTACCACTGCAGGTGCTTTTCTGGTGGTGCTGGGGGAAGGGCGAGTAGGACCCGCCAGCTGCCTGAAAACCGCGTGGCTCCTGGTGAGGCTGGGAGGCATCATGGTGGAGACCCTCTCTCCCCTCATTTCTTCTGGGTGCATTTCCTGCTAGACAGCAGGATCCCTCAGGACGCTTTGGGCTAAGGTGGCCCCAGCACCAGGACTTCAGGGATGCGCAGCTTAGCATTGCTTTGCAGGTAGCATTCAGCACTGGTGCTAGTAAACCTGTAATTGCTTTTTCTTTTAGTTGAAAAGAAGTCAGGAGAAAAATAACTAAGGTTTAAAGAAAATATGTATATCTAATGAAAACTGTTATAAAAAATATTTTTGTTTTGTTTTCCCAACTCATCTATTCATGTAAAAACCACCCCACTTTGGCTATAGTGTCAGTGTATTATTACATACATTCTTACTTGGAGACTGGGGAGTTAGAGTCAGTATAAAACCATAACTGGCATCCTGGGAGGAGGAATCTCAGTCCAAATATCATCACAGAAGAACAGGCCTTATACTAAGTGAACTCAGCAGACTTAATGAATGAAAAGCTTTGTTGAGTATGTTGTACTGCTTTTTTTTGTCTCTCAAATTATTTAATAGTAAATCCCCAAAAATTAATAGGATATGAATAAAATGGAATTGGCATTGGGAGCATCACAGTATAAACATAGAATCCAGGTACACAGGCCAGGTGCAGTGGCTCATGCCTGTAATCCCAGCACATTGGGAGGCTGAGGGGGTGGATCACCTGAGGTCAGGAGTTGAGTAGTCTGGCCAACATGACAAAACCCTGTCTTTACTAACATTACAGAAAAAGGCCAGATATGGTTGTGCGTGCCTGTAATCTCAGCTACTTGGGAGGCTGAGGCAGGTGAAGAGAAATCAGGGCTTCAAGACCCATGACTTTTTTTTTTTTTGAGATGGAGTCTCACTCTGACACCCAGGCTGGAGTGCATTGGTGCAATCTCAGCTCACTGCAACCCTCACTACCCTGGTTCAAGGGATTCTCCTGCCTCAGCCTCCCAAGTAGCTGGGACTACAGGCGTGTGCCACCATGCTTAGCTAACTTTTTGTATTTTTAGTAGAGATGGGGTTTCACTGGGTTAGCCAGGATGGTCTCAATCCCCTGACCTCATGGTCTGCCCACCTCAGCCTCCCAAAGTGCTGGGATTACAGGCATGACCCACCATGCGTGATCAGGATCCATGACTTTGAAGTAAGTTGCCAATATAATGGCCTCTCTACTTCCTGAAAGACTGTGAGCAGGTATGAATGAGGGAATTATGAGCTTGGCATCCTACGCATTAATGCTCTCCTAAAACTGTGGCCAAACTCAAGACTAATGTGCTAAGCCTATAGGAAGACATCTTGCTCCACCCCAACATGATCAGAATACAAAAGAATCTTCAAGCTTGCAGGGGCACATGCCTAAAAAGAAAGCAGAAAGGGTGTTTTTATTATTGATATTCTTCAATCAAAAAAAAAAAAACAGAACTAGGAAATTAAAATAGCTTGCCAAGGCCACAGAATTAACAATAAAAGTGCTGAAAATGTAACCAAAACATGTAGCTCCTGAACCCAACTTTACAGTTCTCTCTGCTCCTATTCAGGGCCTCTGGGAATGAGAAGGCTCCTCACCCCAGCAGTCAGCAGCCATGGGGGACACCAGAAAACACTGACAAGGAAGCTCACTGGTAGAGGGTGACCGGTACCTGGGAAAAAGCCCCAGGCTAGAGAGTGGCCTTCATCCATTGATCAGATGCTGTTCTCAGGGCCTGCTACTCATCCAGGGACTGGAATATTTTACTTTCAATATTTAAAGCAAATATAAGTTAATAAGTTACATCAAGAGTCTGACCTTTTAAAAAAACCAAACTATATACCAGGCGTGTGTGTGTGTGTGTGTGTGTAGTCAGAGGGTACCCACATGACTTTCCCATAAAGGACAAGAAACCATCTTCCAATGGTCAGAAACATGTGCGCTCAGGCATGGTACTGTAGCTGTAGGCTGCTTAAGTGAGACTGAATGTGAGGTATCTCTGGACCGATGCCTTATGTCCTCCCGCATGCCTGAGGAGGAAAGACCCACCAGTGAGGTAGAGAGAGAAGTGCAGAGATCCTGCAGAAGTCAAGTCCCTTCTCCAGGCTCTCTACAGATTAAAAGACGACACCATTTATTTTCCTCCTTCATTCCTCAATTTTATGTCTATAAAGTCTTACTTCTTCATGTTTTATTTAAAGCTAGGAATAAATTTAAGTTTATTCTCAAAATGACAACAGATTTGCCATTACATCTTCTGAAACTTAGACTACTGTGAATAAAATATCATCCCATTTCTGTTAGAAATAATTTTTCCCATAAGCTCCCAGTTATCAAGAACAATTATCGAGAAACGCCAGAGAAAATAACTGTCACTGTCATGATAAAGGATACACACTGCTCAGCATCTTCTTGGGTTCTCTTTGACAAGCTTCATTCTCTGTAGTTGTGCTTGGAAGCTGAGGTTTTTGACAACAACAGATTACCATCAGATTTTTACGCAACCATCAGATTACGCCTCCCAGGTTCAGGCAGTTCTCCTGCCTCAGCCTCCCAACTAGCTGGGATTACAGGCATCCACCACCTACGCCTGGCTAATTTTTGTACTTTTACTAGAGAGGTTTTCACTATGTTGGCAAGGCTGATCTCAAACTCCTGACCTCAAGGGATCTGCTCACCTCAGCCTCCAGAAATGTTAGGATTAAAGGCGTGAGCCACCATGCCCAGCCAAGGACTGAGTAGAATTTGAGTAGCTGAATAAACTGATTTTTTTACACAAGTGTATCATCATTATGTTTAAGGAATAAATGCACAGGTAAGAGGTGTTAATTGCTGGTAGGAACCTGTCACAATAACTTTGACATCTTTGGAAGCCCAACTTTTAAATAAGGTAAGTTCCCCTTGGTTTCAGAAATCTAATCACAGCCCTTAAAGAAATTACCTTAGTGAGTGGGCAGGAAGTAGCATTCCCCAGAGCCTGGCTGTGTAAACCTCAGCCATAGCAGCTGCCACTGAACTATCTAAAGGTGTCTGCATGTGTGGCTTCTCTTAAACGTTTAAATGTACTTTTTTAAAATGCTAAAACCTGTTTTAAAATTGTACTCGTTTTCTATTTCATTAACTTTTTTAGGATGTTTTAAGGACAAAGGCTTGTATAGAGCTTCTATGAGAAGGTTTGTCAGTACTGGTCATTGTATTGATACTCTGTGCTCTAAAGCCATCATCTCTTAAAAGGAGAAAATAAAGGCTTATAATATCCCCAAACGCTTCACCTACAGATAGAAATGACACCTCTCCTGCTCAAAAACCAGCAAAGTTACTTTCACAGAAGGAAATATCTCAAATTCAACAGACTCATGGACCACGAAGTATAAACTCTATTGGAATGATTGGGAGCTTGCTCAGAGCCAGGTCTCTACCACTGGAGAAAGATACCACCTCCAGGAGCAGAAACCCCCTCCCCATCACCCTACTTCATGCTCCATCCCTTGCTTGACCCTATCTGCTGGTGGCAAAATACTGGCATCAGTGGTAGTCACTGTGCTGTGTAGGCAGCAGCCAAGGTGAGCCCATTGGGCTGTTACAGTACATTTTATAGATTTAAAGACATTTAAAGACCCCACCTTTTTTTCCTGTCTTAAACTTGCAAATTCTTGATAACCTATTTCACAACCCTAAGAAGTTGTCAGCTAAATAGCCTTTAATTTGACCATTAAAGGAAACAACTCAGGTGAAAATTACAGAAAGAAAAAGTCTGGTGGTGCCAGAGGGAGACACCAATAATTCTCTTTGAGCCAAATTAAACATAAAATTAATGAAACTACAGTCTTCCCTAAAAACTCAAGAGTAGACTCTTGCAGTAACTATTTTAGTTAAAAAATAGCGAGTGAAAACAGGAT
>CAUYLG010060887.1:0-20879 GCA_963573385.1 Cacajao melanocephalus | reverse complement strand
GAAAAGGGCCAAGGGAAAGCATTGTTTAAAGAGTGCTATAGGGCCGGGCGCGGTGGCTCACACCTGTAATCCAAGCACTTTGGAGGCCAAGGCGGGCGGATCACCTGAGGTCGAGAGTTCAAGACCAGCCTGACCAACATGGTGAAACCCCGTCTTTAAAAAAATAAAAAATAAAATAAAATAAAGAGTGCTATAGATTGAATTGTGTTCCCCAAGGTGTTGAAGTGCTAACTCTCAGCACCTCAGAATGTGAGCTTACTTGGAAATAGAATCAACGTAGTTGTAATTAGCTAAGATGAGTGCTATGGTTTAAATGTTTGTCCCTTCCAAAACTCACATTGAAACTTAATCCCCACTGTGACAGTATTGAAAGACGGGGCCTTTAAAATATGATTGGGATTGGGTCATGAGGGCTGTGCCCTCCTGAAGGGAGAATTCATTCATGGATTAATGGGGTAATGGATTCCTGAATTATTACGGGAATGGGACTGGTGGGACTTCATTTCTCTTGCTTATAACAGAATACTTGAAACTGGGTAATATATTTACTTATTTATTTATTTTGAGAAGGAGTCTCACTCCGTTACCCAGGCTGAAGTGCAGTGACACAATCAATCTTGGCTTACTGCAATCTCTGCTTCCTGGGTTCAAAGAATTCTCCTGCTTCAGCCTCCTGAGTAGCTGGGATTACAGGCACACTACCACGTCCAGGTAATTTTTGTATTTTTAGTAGAGATGAGTTTTGCCATGTTGGTCAGGCTGGTGTCAAACTCCTGACGTCAGGTGATCCACCCACCTTGGCCTCCCAAAATGTTGGGATTATAGGTGTGAGCCACCATGCCCGGCCAAAACTGGGTAATTTATAAAGAAAAGGAATGTGTTTCCTGCAGTTCTGGAGGCTGAGAAATGCAAGGTCAAGGGGCCACATCTGATAGGGGCCTTCTTCCTTGTGGGGACTCTGCGGCGTCCTGGGGCAGCAAGGACTAGGAATCCATTACCCCATTAATCCATGAATGAATTCATCCCTTCAGGAGGGCAGATCCCTCATGATCCAATCCCAGTCAACTTTTAAAGGCCCATCTTTCAATACTGCCACAGTGGGGATAAGTTTCAGTGTGAGGTAGAGGAGGGGAGCTAATACAATATAGCTGGTGTTATTAAAAAATTTGAATACAGAGGCATGTAACAGGGAGAACACCAGGAGAAGATGAAGGCTTGGGTCTGGGTGATGCTTTACAAGCCGAGGAACTAGTCCTGCCGACACACGAATCAAACTTCAGGCTCCAGGACTATGAAACAATACATTTTTGTTGCTGAAGACACACAGTTTGTAGTATTTTGTTACAAGGAAAAGCCCACAAAGAATACCAAGATAATCAGGTCCAAGAAGGGCAGAAAGCCAGAAAAGCATGGCATCACCAAGCCAAGAACCGGAAAGAGTCTCAAAGGGAGGTCAGGCAACAAGATCAAGTGTTCCTGAAAGGTTGAGAAGGACAGAAAAGTCTGCCTTGGCAAAGCCATGGAGAGGTCACTGGGGACCTTGGGAAGAACAGTTGCAGTGGATTAAAGAGGTGGAGGACAGATTGAAGTGAGGAAGAAAAACAAACTTTCCAGACATTTAAGGCAGGAAAGAAGATAGGAAGGAAGTTGAAGAAGGACCATGTATTTTTTCCTTTTTTGGTTTAGTTTTTGAGACAGGGTTTTGTTCTTGTTACCAAGGCTGGAGTGCAATGGCACGATCTCAGCTCACTGCAACCTCCACCTCCCGGGTTCAAGCGATTCTCCTGCCTCAGCCTCCCAAGTAGCTGGGATCATAGGCATGTGCCACCACACCCAGCTAATTTTGTATTTTTAGGAGAGATATGGTTTCACCATGTTGGCCAGGCTGGTCTTGAACTCCTGACCTCAGGTGATCCACCCACCTCGGCTTCCCAAAGTGCTGGGATTACAGGCGTGAGCCACCATGCCTGGCCTATTTCTTCCTTTAATGGGAAAAATTTGGTACAGCTAATGGATGAGGATAACTAGCCAGTGGAGGGAGAAAGTGTGAAGGAGGGATAGAGAAAGAAATAGATGGGGGCAAAAGTGAGGAGGCAGAGGGGGAAGGGGAAAGTAGAAGTGGAAAGGGAAGGAGAGGGGAAGCAGAGAAGATGCTGAGAACCTCAGAGAAGCCATTCTGGTGGCTGGGCTGGCAGTGGTAGTAGTGACAGCCACACTACATTTCCAGGCAACAGTGGCAACAAGGCCAGCGGCAGGGTCTGGGGTCTGTGACAGGAAACAGCAGTGGCAGACGCACACGCAGAGGCATCAAGCGATCAGTGGCGGCTGCAGCAGCATCCAAAGCAGGCTGGGTTTATGGCAGGATGTTGAATTGATCCTGGCTGCTGCCCTTGTTTCCATCTGTTCTCTCAGTGCCTTTCTAGCCTCTTTGGGGATTCTAGGAGCTCCCCACTGGCTTTTTGATGCATTCTTTTTCTATTTCAATCAACCCGTCAGTTTCTGTTGCTTACAGCTGAGAACTTTGCCTGATTCAATCACTTTGTAATCACTGTGCACTTTATAAGGAGTTTTAAAAACCCTGCTAGCAAATCCAAGAGGTAGACTTATATTATCATCTCCATCTTCCCAATGAGGAAGCTGAGAGATGAAGAGCTTAGGTAACACATCCAACATCACAAAGCTAGTAGGTAGCACAGCCAGGCTCACATCCAGGCCTATTTGCCTCCAAAGCACTTCACCACCACAATCTCCTGCCCCTTCCTTGGGCAAGCGCTGTCACCTCCAGCAAACAGCAATCTTGCACAGTGAGACCGCCTCCCTGTGTCCCAGCACTGCGGAAACAGCTCTGCCTGCTCTGAGGAGCTTGTTTACTGAGCCTGTCACACTGTTCTTCTCCATTCCTGCGGAGCCTTGACACCAGTACCCTCATCTACAATGACACCCAAACTTGCACCTTGGGCTACAGTATCATGTGAGCAATTTGGAAATTCCTTCCAAGATAAGTTTCTAAAGCCAGGGTCCCCATCCAGCAGACCAGGTTCTAGTCCTCAAAGCCTGGCTAGAAGATTTTTTTTTTTTTTTTTTTTGAGACAGTCTCGCTCTGTCGCCAGCCTGGGGTGCAGTAACGTGATCCCAGCTCACTGCGACTTCCATTTTCCGGTTTCAAGCAATTCTCCTGCCTCAGCCTCCCGAGTAGCTGGGACTACAGGCACACACCACCATGCCCAGCTAATTTTTTGTACTTTTAGTAGAGACGGGGTTTCACCATGTTGGTCAGGATGGTCTCGATCTCTTGACCTCGTGATCCGCCCGCCTCGGCCTCCCAAAGTGCTGGGATTACAGGCGTGAGCCACCGCGCCCGGCCCTGGCTAGAAGATCTTAAAGGCCTGGCCACTAGGTCTTCAAATGGTTACCATGACCACATTCCTTCTGTGTCATTCATGTCCTCTGGAATGCTGAGATAAAGCCAGAAGAGCAAGAGGTTCAATGGGGAGAGGGAGACACGCGTGGAAGATAAAGGAGGAGGCAGCAGAACTGGGCAGGGAGGCCTAGATCACAATACAGATGTGACAGAATCTCGGTCAACGCCACAGGGAGCCTTGGAGCAAAGATTGCTCATGTGAGAGTCCCACATTCGATGGAAATAGCTAGGCTTGCACTCACCATGCTCTGTCATTGGCTAGGGGCTAACCAGGAAAAGCACAGCTCCAGCTTGAAAGCTATGGTGGACTCTAAAGGTGCTATAGCCAGGTGCAGTGGCACACACCTGTAATCCCAGCTACTTGAGAGGCTGAGACAAGAGGATCGCTAGGAGTTTGAGGCTGTGGTGTGGTATGATCATGCCTGTGAATAGCCACTGCGTTCTAGCCTGGGCAGCATAGCGGGACCTCATCTCTAACAACAACAACAACAACAAAACGATGCCCCAGGTAATTGGACTCCTCCCCACTGAATGTCAAATCCATGGCTGCAGCACCTAAAACACACCTTCTTTTCTCTTGGGATACATGGGATGTAAAGAACTGTATTAAAGAAACCCATTCTGCTCTTCCTCCACCACGGTTATGTTCCACGGCACCTGCTCTAACCCGAATCTATTTGATTTTTTTTTTTTGAGACTATGTCTCCCTCTGTCACCCAGGTTGGAGTGCAATGGCACAATCTTGGCTCACTGCAACCTCCGCCACCCAGGTTCAAGCGACTTTCTTGTCTCAGCCTCCCAAGTAGCTGGGATTACAGGTGTGCACCATTACGCGCAGCTAATTTTGTATTTTTAGTAGAGACGGTATTTCATCACGTTGGCCAAGCTGGTCTCGAACTCCTGATCTCAAGTGATTCGCCCACCTCGGCCTCCCAAACTGCTGGAATTACAGGCATGAGCCACTGCACCTGGCCCTATTTGATCTTATAGACATAAATGATCCCAAGTCTTCAGAGATATATTAAATATTAAGGAATTGTTCTTCAAAATAATATTATTAATAATTTTGTTAGAAGCCCGTATTATAAGTATTTAATAAAAATTCTAATTTGCTAGCAGAACTCAACCCTTACAAACCTCTGAGACCGCCTCTCTCTTTGGCTAGTTTTATGCCAACATCTAAAGGAATCCCAGCAGCCTGTATTTGTGTTCTTGGCCAAGCAACTTCCCAAAATGGCCCCACCATTTCCTGATAGAACAAAATGTTGGAAGACGTTAAAGCCGAATGAAGCCTGAAATGGCCATTCCTTGATGTGACTGCCTGCCTTATAGTGACTGCCACTGTTTCAGTGCTAGTGAATCAAGTTTAGGAGACAGAACAACTGTTCCTTTTTCAAACCATTATTAAGCCCCTGCTATATGTCAGGCACCATAATAGGTGCTAAAGTTACAGTGGCTGTGGTGGTTTAAAATACATCTACAGCCTGACATGGTGGCTCGCATCTGTAATCCCAACACTTTGGGAGGCAGAGGGAGGAGGATCACTTGAGCCTAGGAATTCTAGACCAGCCTGGGCAACAAGGTAAGACCCCGTCTCTACAAAACATAAAAAAGGAGCCGGGCATGGTGGTGCACACGTGTAGTTCCAGCTACTCGGGAAGCTGAGGTTGGGGGAATCCTTGAGCCTAGGAGGTTGAGGCTGCAGTGAGCTGGGTTTGAACCACTGCACTCCAGGCTGGGCAACAGAGTGAGGCCTTGTCTCAAAAAAATTAAAAAAAATAAAATACATCTACAAGTTATTTTACAATTTTCCCTTCGATGATGGAGCCTAATTCCTCTTTCCCTTGAGTGTGGGACAGACTTAATGACTCACTTCTAACAAATAGAATGTGGCAATAGTGATGATGTATGACTTCTGAGACCAGGTTATAAAAGGCAATGTGTGTCATCCTCCTTGCTCTCTCTGGATCAATTGTTCTGGGGGAAACCAACTTCCATGTCGTGAGGACACTCAAGCAGCCCTATGGAAAGGTCCATGTCATAAGGAACTGAAGCCTAAGCAGATCCTCCAGTTTCATTGAAGCATTCCGTTGACTGCAGCCCAACCCACATCTTGATTGCAACTTCCTAAGAGACCCCAAACCACAGACACCTGGACAAGCTACTCCCAAATCCCTAACTCACGGAAACTGTGAGATAATACATGCCTATTGTTTAAAGCCATCAAGTTTGGGGGTAATTTGTTATACAGCAATAGACACAGTGGGAGACTAGACAAACACAGTTCCTGTCCTCATTCTTGCAGCAGATAATAACCTGGTATTACACAAATGTGGAAACAATGTGAATCAAGTTGTGCTCAGTAAATCTGTGCAAATGCTAGACTTTCCCACCAACAGGAAATGTGATCAGGAGATTTGTTATTGTGTTGATTGTGACTACGTCAATTTGGAGTCACCAAAAGGTACAGCCTGTCTTTATGCTATGATCAGCAGAGAGACTGCAGCAAATGATGGTGGGCTCTGATATAAGATCCAGTGGATCCGGGTCAGAACGGGTGCCATGGCAACCCAAACCTCCTGCAAAGCAGGTGAAGGGAAAGCAGAAGCCAGGGCCTTTACAGAGAAGGCTGGCCTGCAAAGAGCACAGGAGAGCTGAGAGAGACAAAGACAAGAGATCATGCACGTCTCCAGGGAAAGAGAGACAAACAACTGTCCATTTCCTGTGGGCCGTCAGGACTTCCTAAACATATATATATTTTTTCAATCAATCCCCTTTTTGCTTGAGCTAACCAGCTGGGTTCAGTCATTACATTCGAACAATCTCTGAGGTGCTCCACTCCAGCCTCCTAACAGGTCTCCCCACCTCCAGTATCTGTCCTCTTCAGTGCACCCCACATGAGAACCCAGGAGTCTTCTTCCATCACTGCTTTAGCCAAGGCACCCTCCCCCCACTTCCCTTACAAACCTTAGTTAGGTCCCCACTCCTACAGGTCAATCACCTCAGCCAGACATTTATAGCCCTCCTCAATCTGGCTCCAATGCACCTTTTAAACGACTCCCCCACTTATACTCTATCTCCAGATAAGCTAAACTCCCTGAAGTTTACCGTGTGTCTTGGTTTTTCAGCCTCAAACCCTTTGTCAAGTCACTCCACTTGAAAGCCCATCCCTACCCTCATCCACCTTACTTTATTCTAGCTATACAACTAAGATGGTCTTAAGGCTGGGTGCAGCGGCACCCCAGCACTTTGGGAGGCTAAGGCAAGAGGATCACCTGAGTCAGGAGTTCAAGACCCTATCTCTACAGTTTTGTTTTTTGAGATGGAGTCTTGCTCTGTCACCGAGGCTGGAGTGCAGTGGTGCGATCTGCGCTCACTGCAACCTCCACCTCCCGGGTTCAAGTGATTCTCCTGCTTCAGCCTCCTGAGTAGCTGGGATTACAGGCACCCACTACCATGCCCGGCTAATTTTTTGTATTTTTAGTAGAGAAGGGGTTTCACCATGTTAGCCAGGATGGTCTCGATCTCCTGACCTCATAATCCACCCTCCTTGGCCACCCAGAGTGCTGGGATTACAGGCATAAGCCACTGCACCCGGCCACAGTTATTTTTCAGAATTAACCCGGTATGGTGGCACGAACCTGTAGTTCTAGCTCCCTGGGAGGCTGAGGCAGGAAGATTGCTTGAGCCTAGGAGCTCAAGGTTGCAGTGAGCCATGACCATGCCACTGCACTGCAGCCTGGGTGACAGAGTGAGACTCTGCCCTCCCCCCTACCCCCAAAAAAAGATGGTCTTAAATGTGTTTCCATGAAACTGTTGCTAATCCCTTCAGCTGGTATAGTGTCTCCCTTCTCCAAATGCCTCGTGTACGGTATTGGCAGAGTCTAAGTCATTTTCTGACTATACTGTAATTACATATGTGCACAGGTCATCACCTCTACACAGCCATAAGCTTCTTGAGAGTGGAAACAAGGTTATTTGTCTTGGTTTCAGCTTGGTCCTAAGCCCCCTTCTCTGTTCACTCCGTCTTCTCTCCTTAAATGATCTCATGATTTCTGACTTCATCCACTCCATCTATATGCCGATGCTTCCGGCCCAGACCTCTCGGCTAAGCACCAGATCCTACTCCCACCGCCCACTCCCACAGCCCCATGGGTGTCTCCAGGCTCCTCACGCTTAGTGTGTTCAGTGGGAACTCATCCTGATGCCCCCCACCCAACTCAGGCCTCCTCCAGATTTCCCTTCTTGATAAATGCCACCCCCACCCTCTACTGGACATCCAGTTTTGCAAGCCAGAATCGAGAAGCCCTCTCGGAACTCCTCCACCATCAGTATCTAAGTCTACTCCGTCACCATGTCCTATAAGTTTTACATTTTAAATAGTATTCAAATCCCACAGCTTTTCTCCACTTCCACTGCCACCCTTAATCCAAGCTGCATCGTCTCTCACCTTGCCCACCACCCTCTGTCTGGTATCCTGAATCGGCTCCCCACATCACCTGCAGCCAAACAGCTCCAGTCCATTCTAGGCCACGTGATTAGAAGAGCATTTGTTTTGTTAGACTCAAATCTGGCCAGGTCACCTGACAGGTTTAGAATCTTCAGTGACTTCCCATTGACTCAAGGATGAAGACCCAAATCCTTAATATAAATCAACCACAGGGCCCAGCATCATCTGGCCCCTGTTTATGTCTCCTGCTTAATTTTGTGCTACTTTCTTTTTTACTCTCAGTATTCCAGTCACAGGGGACTACTTTCAGTTCCTCAAAAGCACCATGCTTTCTACGGCCTGGGGCCTTGATGCATGCTGCTGCTTCTCACCCCAGCCACCGCCTTTGCCTGGTAAACTCCTGTTCATCCTTCTAGTCTCAGACAGATCTCAGCTCCTCAGAGAAGCCTCCCTGCCCAGATCTGATCTTTCAGTGATATGTCCTCATTGCTCTCTATATTTTCTTTTATTGTATTTAGATTGTTCCATAAATTTAGATTTGTGTAATTATTTGAAGGCAGATATGGCTATTTTGTTTCAGCACATATATATAAAAGCTGTTAAGCAAAATTTGTTGAAAAGGGAAGGAAGAAAAGAAAGGAAGAGAGGATCCAAGTAATCACGGGCAAAATCTGGATAGACCAATACCGGGCAAAATATATTAATGACCAGGTACATTTGGCTGCCAATATTGTCAAGATATGTCAAGTTTTTCCTGCCTGAGGCCTACAACTTTCACACTTTTCTCTATTTTCCAGTTGCATCAGTTACTTTTTTTTTTTTTTTTTTTTTGAGATGGAGTCTCGCTCTGTCTCGCCCAGGCTGGAGTGCAGTGGTGCAATGTTGGCTCACTGCAGCCTCCACCTCCCAGGTTAAGCGATTCTCCTGTCTCAGCCTCCCAAGTAGCTTGGACTACAGGTGCTTGCCACCACACCCAGCTAATTTTGTATTTTTAGTAGAGATGGGGTTTCTTTTTTTTTTTTTTTTTTGAGATGGAATCTCACTCTGTCACCCAGGCTGGAGTACAGTGGTGTGATCTTGGCCTCCCGGGTTCAAGCGACTCTCCTGCCTCAGCCTCCCAAGTAGCTGAGATTACAGGCACCCACCACAATGCCCAGCTAATTTTTTGTATTTTGAGTAGAGATGGGTTTTCACCATGTTGGTCATGCTGGTCTCTAACTTCTGACCTCAAGTCATCAGCCTGCCTCGGCCTCCCAAAGTGCTGGGATTACAGGTGTGAGCCACCACGCCTGGCCTGCATCAGTTAAAATTTTACTTAGCTGCAAGTAACTGACCACCGCACTTAACCAAAGAGGGTTTTTTTTCTCTTTTTTCCCATTATAGAAGTCTTGAGATAGGGCTGAGGCAGCTGCTTACCAAAGACAAGGTCCCAGGCTCCTTCTACTTTTCTCTGCTACCCTTAGTGCCTGACTTTCTTCCTCAGAATGGAAAGCTGGGCAGCTGCCCCTCCAGCATGGTGTTCGTACTCTACAGAGAAAGAAGGGGACGAGTCAAGGGCAAAACATATGTACTGATTGGACTTGTCCCTTTTTATCAGGAAAACAATGGCTTTCCTGAAATCGCCACAGAGGAAACTTCTACGGATATCTTTTTGGCCAGACCTGGGTTGTAGACACTTCAAGGGGCTCTGGGGAGGCATGTGACCTTCCTTGGGCAACCTGCTGCCCTAAGCCCAGCTGGAGCCCTGTTAGTGAGGAATAAGGAGCGATTGGAGACCGGGAGGTCAACCAGGGTATCTGCCACTCCACTGCCACAAATGAGTAGATCAGCTGGGTTCCAAGGCTCTGACTCAGTCTCAGAAGCCTAGATGAAAGTAATCCAGATGAGTCAACTTTTTTGTGCTTAAAATTTTGAGCGGAAAGACTCAACCTCTTTAAAAAGAAAGAGAGAGAGAGAGAGAGGGAGAGAGAGAGAGACTGGGTGCTGTGTCTCACGCCTATGATCCCAGCACTTTGGGAGGCTGAGGAAGGTGGGTCACTTGAGCAGTTTGAGACCAGCCTGGTCAACATGGTGAAACCCGGTTTCTACTGAAAAAAAAAATTAGTGAGACATGGTAGTGGGTGCCTGTCATCCCAGCTACTTGGGAGGTTGAGGTAGGAGAATTGCTTGAACCTGGGAGGTGGAGGTTGCAGTGAGCCAAGATCCTGCCACTGCTCTCCAGCCTGGGTGACAGAGTGAGACTCTGTCTCCAAAAAAAAAAAAAAATGGTATTCATGCCTGTGATAAGAAAAAGAAATAAAGATTGGGCTCTGCATGTATGGTGCTAAGCCATGCAAATGAAAGGTGAAAAAGTCCATCAAATACATGGTTGATTTATCTATATAATACTAAATAAATCTGCTTAAACCAAATATATAGAAGCATCTTTCCCTGAAATATTCTTTTCACTGTACACACTTCATTTTAAAGATCAACTTTCTTTTCTTTCTTTCTTTCTTTTTTTTTTTTTTTTGAGACAGGTTCTTGCTCTGTCACCCAGACTAGAGTGCAGTGGTATGATCACAGCTCACTGCAGCCTCAACCTGCCAGGCTCAAGCAATCTCCCTACCTCAGCCTCTTGAGTAGCTGGGACTACAGGTGTGCACCACTATGCCCAGCTTATTTATTTATTTATTTATTTATTGTATTTTTAGTAGAGGCTGAGTTGTGCCATGTCACCAGGCTGGTTTTGGATTCCTGGGCTCAAGAGATCCTCCTGCCTCAACCTCCCCAAGTGCTAGGATTATGGGTGTGAGCCACTACACCTGGCCTAAAGATCAACTTTCAAGATGTTAATTCATCATTAAAATTTGAACCTACAATTAAGGCATGGCATTGCTAGACATCGCCCCTTCAATCACGTGGCTTCCTCCACACCCTCCATGCAGGTATTTGTTCAGTCTCTAGGAAGAGAGCAGGTGAGACACTCTATCCATTCATCAAACAAAAAATGAAAAATAAGCACTCAGCCAGTTCAGCCATACCTAAGAACAGGACAGTCAGGAGGCGCAGGAAGAATGAAGAATGCAAGGGATTCATAGAAAGAGTTTAGAATGAGGGAAGTAAAGTGATTTGTGTGGGGAAAGGCGGGGAGAGGTTTCCTCAGCAAGGAGATGAGAAGCTGGATAACTCAGAGGCAAGGCCACACGACCTACGGAGCACACGCAGCGCAAGCAGGATACGCGCATATGGAGAGAATTTGTTTTTCTTTTTTTTTTTTTTTGAGACATGGTCTCACTCTCTCTCCCAGGTTAGAGTAGAGTGTCGCAATCACAGTTCACTGCAGCCTCAACCTCCTGGGCTCAAGCTATCCTCCCACCTCAGCCTCCTGAGCAGCTGGAACTGCAGGTATGCACCCACATGCCTGGCTAAATTTTTGTTTATTTTTGTAGAGATGGGGTTTTGCCATGTTGCCCAGGCTGGTCTTTAACTCCTGGACTCAAGCAATTTGCCCACCTTGACCTCCCAAAGTGCTGGGATTACAGGCTTGCACCACCATGCCCGGCCAACAAGCATTTCTCAACCATCATCTGTATGCCAGAGGCTGGTACTGTCCTCTGCCCTGCAAGGGAGGAGAAGAAATATTATTGCTAGATGGAACCTTGAAGGACACACATTCATTTTAGAGATAAAGATATTAAGGTCCAGAAAAATTAAATGACCCCATAGTCACCCCAGTTAATTAGCAACAGAAAGCTATAGCAAGATCCAGGGTCTTCTGGATCTTGAATGCACTGTTCACCCAAACAAAACCCTCAAGACCTGGATATAGCCCATCTCTTCAACAGGGCAGTTCCCCCATTCAGAGGGGATGGAGTTTTGCTGTTGCTTCTCTTGCTTTATTTTTTTACAACTGACTTACCATGGACAAAGCCATGCCGTTCAAAAATTATCCTTGATTCTCAAATTTGCCCTGTTATTTTTCTCTGCTGTCATCAAGCATATATCAGCTGAAACCTGGTGAAAATTCCTCCCATGAAACCTGGTTGAACCTAACCAATGTTAATCACTTTACTCTGCTCTCCAGCCCTTTCTCCCACACACCTCATCCTCTGCCTTCCTTCCCCGCTCTTGGGCACCTCCATGCACACCCATCAGGTTGATCTGCACTTTTTTATTAATTGTTTCAAGGTGTTCTGATGTCATATCAAAGGGTATGTCTCCCAACTACCTTTGTAAAGGCAGGAAAACAAAGGCAATACTACACATGGGCTAATGGTTTGGAATGCGAAGACCTGGATTGCAATTGGAGCTCTGCCATTTACTATTTTGTACTGATTTTTTAAAGATGGGGTTGACCAGGCACGATGGCTCACACTTGTGATCCCAGCACTTTGGGAGGCCAAGGTGGCCAGATCACTTGAGGTCAGGGGTTTGAGATCAATCTGCCAAGATGGTGAAACCCCATCTCTACTAAAAAAAATACGAAAATTAGCTGCGCGTGGTGGCGGTCACCTGTAATACCAGCTACTTAGAAGGCTGAAGCAGAAGAATCACTTGAACCTGTTATAGTAAGGTGAGATCACACCACTACACTCCAGCCTGGGCAACAGAGCGAGACTCTGGCTCAAAAAAAAAAAAAAATGGGGTTTCATTCTGTCATCCAGGCTGGAGTACAGTGGAGCAATCTCAGCTCACTGCAACCTCCAACTCCCAGGCTCAAGCAATCCCCGCTCCTGCATAGCTGGGACTATAGGCATACACCACCACATCTGGCTAATTTTTATATTTTTGGTACATACAGGCTTTTTGGTACATTTGGTACATGTTGGCCAGGGTGGTCTCGAACTCCTGAGCTCAAGTGATCTGCTCCCCTTGGCCTCTCGAAGTGCTAGGATTACAGGCAAGAGCCACCGCGCCCAGACCATTTACTTTTTAACATCATCGAGCCTCAGGTTCCTCATGTGTATAATGAGGATAACATTACCTACTTTCTAAGGATGATGCAAAGACTCCACGAGGTAATGCATCACAAGCACTGAGTGGCATAAAGTTTCACACTGGTGGCTGGGCACAGTGGCTCATGCCTGTAATCCCAGCACTTTGAGAGGCCGAGGTGGGTGGATCACCTGAGGTCAGGAGTTCAAGACTAGCCTGACCAGCATGGTGAAACCCCATCTCTTAAAAAAAAAAGTTTCACACTGGTATAAAGTCAGGGCTCAATATGTTTACTGTCATTATTTTATTTGTTCCTACCCTCCTGTCTCTCCAAGGAAAGCCTAACCCATGTCACTGGCAGACCCAAGTTCAAATCCTAGTTCTTCCACTGACCAGCTACACAATCTTGAGCAGTTCCCACGACCTTCCTGAGCCTCCTGGAACAAAGCCTGGCTGTGGGCTATACCCAATAGTTATTGACTGAAAAAGATACAGTTTCCTGACAGATGAGACAGAGATAATAAATCTCATCTCACCTGTATTGTTACAGCAGAGTTAAGTAAGATCATGTAAGCAAAGTACCTGCTATATTCCCCTTCTTTAACTCAATTGATGAACCAATTGCCCTGGAAGGGGGTGGATTCATTGATGGGTTTTTTTTTTTAATCTTTTTTTTTTTTTTTTTTTGAGACAGGATCTTGCTCTGTAGCCCAGGCTGATGTACAGTGGCGTGATCTTGGCTCACTGCAGCCTCGACATCCCAGGCTCAAGCAATCCTGCCTCCTCAGCCTCTTGAGTAGCTGAGACTACAGGTGCACGCCACCCTGCCCACCTAATATATTATTTTTGTTTTGTTTTGTTCTGTTTTCTGGTAGAACAGGGTCACATTATGTTGTGTGTGGTCTTGAACTCCTGGGAACAAGCTACCTACCTGCCTCAGCCTTCCAAAGTATTGAGATTACAGGCATGAGCCAGTGTGCCCAGCTGATTTACTGGATGTTAGATCAAGAGTATTTAATTCATATGACATCTTATTAGCCACATTTCTTTCTTTTTTTCTTTCTTTTTTTTTTTTTTTTTTTTTTTGAGATGGAGTCTCACTCTGTCACCTAGGCTGGAGTGCAGTGGTGTGATCTCAGCTCACTGCAACCTCCACCTCCTGGGTTCAAGCAGTTCTCTGCTTCTGCCTCCCGAGTAGCTGTGATTACAGGCACCGGCCACCACACCCAGCTAATTTTTGTATTTTTAGTAGAGACCGGGTTTCATCATCTTGGTCAGGCTGGTCTTGAACTCCTGACCTCATGATCCACCAACCTCGGCCTCCCCAAGTGCTGGGATTACACCGCGCCTGGCCCACATTTCTTTCTTTATTTCCCACAATAGCTCATGGGAGAGGATGCAGTGAGGATACATAACAGCCTCTTCTCCATCTGAGTTCTAGATCAACAGAGAAAGAAGACAAGGGAATAATCAAGTAAGGGCCAGATATCCCCTTTAACAAGCTGATTTGGAAACTGTGGCTTCTATAAGGCCAAGGGTCTCCTCATGTCAAACTCCAAAGATAGGCAGGCTCACATACTCTGGAGCACTGGAACACCGAAGGCCTCCCCCACCCCACTCCACCCAACAAGAAAGGCCTGGAGGAGTAGAACCAAATGTGTAGGTAAAAGGATAGGCCACGCATGCCCTTTCTTCTCACACTCAAGCAACTCACTCATCTCCCCAGGGGGTGAGTCAAGGTGAGACAGAGGCCAGGAGTATTTGGGGGAAACCCCGTCTTTGAAACAAAAAGTGGGCAAGAAGCATTCACCGCCTAGCAACCTCTACATGCAGCACGGATTGAATAAGCATCCTGAATTCCCCACAGGAACTTAGAGGATAGGTGAAATAGTGGTGAAGAGCCCAGCTAGAGGCAGCTGCGCAGTTTTGAATCCATGCTCTGCCACTTGCTACCTATGTGACCTGGAGCAAGTTACTTCTCCTTCCTGAGCCTCCGTCTTGTTTTTAAATTGTATGTATTTAAGGTGTGTAACATGTTTTGCTATGCTTATCTTGAGGTACATATACATGCCAAGGTGATTACCATAGTCAAGCAAATTAACATACTCATCATCTCATAGCTACCTTTTTTACTTTATTTTATTTTATTATTATTTTTTTAAAGACAGGGTCTCACTCTGTCACCCAGGCTGGTGCGCAATGGTGCCACAGTAGCTCACTGCAGCCTTGAACTCCTGGGCTCAAGCAATCCTCCCACCTCAGCCTCCCCAAGTAGCTGGGAAGCTGGGACTACAGGCATGTGCCACTGCGCCCACATCCTTTCTCTCTCTCTCTCTTTCTCTCTCTCTCTCTCTCTCTGTGTGTGTGTGTGTGTGTGTGTGTGTGTGCATATTAAGAGTACCTAAAATCTGCCAGGCACAGTGGCTCACGTCTGTAAATCCAGCACTTTAGGAGGCCGAGGTGGGAGGATAGTTTAAGCCCAGGAGGTCTTGGCTGCGGTGAGCTGAGATCTCACCACTGCACTCCAGCCTGAGTGACAGAGCAAGACCCTGTCTCAAAAAAAAAGTACCTAAAATCTTCTCTTTTGTACCAGTATGCAATACAATATTATTAACTGTAGTTTTCTTGTTGTACATTAGCTCTCTACACCTGTTCAGCTTACACAGTCACAATGTCAGACCCTTTGTGAGCCTCCGTCATCTATAAAATGCCAAAAATGAATATGCCTCCTTCACAAAGTAGTTGTGAGGATTAAATAAAAGAATGTCTGTAAAGTAAAGCAGTAAAGGGTAAGTACAAAACAACTGTAAGTTATTATTATCATGAGGTTGGTATCCATCAATTTAAAAGGTGAAAGAAAATACCATGCTAGCCAAGAATTGTGTACCAATTCTCTCCCTAGAATCCAAAACAAAAAATAATTACAGTCAACACCTGATCGGACCTGTGATCTTCGGATCATGAAAACCATCTCCCATTGCCAACACCTCTTGCCCCAACTTCCCATGAAAGATATTTTTCATCCTCTTAAACTGAAGTGTCTTTCCCCCCAAATCCCATTCATCAAAAAGACACACCCCGTCTTTTTGATTACTGTCCTCTCTTACGGACAGCTGTGGGGAGACTGTCAAAGAGAAAAATTATTTTAAGATTTTAAAAATATTTTCTAATATCTGGTTTCTGCTGAGCTGTTGAGGTTGGCAGAAAAACCCTCACAAGATTTTTTAATACTCTTTTTTTCTTTGAGATGAAGTTTCGCTCTTGTTGCCCAGGCTGGAGTGCAATGGCGTGATCTTGGCTCACTGCAACCTCCACCTCCCAGATTCAAGCGATTCTCCTGCCTCAGCCTCCCAAGTAGCTGTGATTACAGGCATGCACCACCATGCCTGGCTAATTTTGTATTTTTAGTAGAGACAGGGTTTCTCCAATTTGGTCAGGCCGGTCTCGAACTCCTTACCTCATGATCCACCTGCCTCAGCCTCTCAAAGTGCTGGGATTATAGGCGTGAGCCACCACACCTGGCCCAATTTTTTAACATTCTTATATTAGCGCTTCTGTGGATCATGAGGTTGGCAGAGGTTAAAGGCCTCGGCTGGGGTGTGGTTTGTGACATGAGTGTGAATTGTGATTATACTCAGTAAAGTGGCCAGTTAGCTGCACTGCCCAAGAAGGATTCCTAGTCGTCAGTTACGAACGAAGACAGTGGGTATTCAAGAAAAGAAAGCTAAGAAAGATTCCAACTTGGAGGAAATTGGAAATGTTTTAACAGAAGTCTGAAATGTGTGTGGTGGGTTCTGCAGGCCAGGATAGAGACTTAGCAGAGCAGACTCTTCTCCAAAAACAGGCATGCAGGTGGTTACAGGTGTGATTTTTTTTTTTAATTTTTTTTGAGACTGAGTCTTTCTCTGATGCCCAGGCTGGAGTGCAGTGGTGCAATTTTGGTTCACTGCAACCTCTGCCTCCTGGGTTCAAGCAATTCTCCTGCCTCAGCCTCCCAAGTAGCTGGGATTACAGGGGCCTGCCATCACACCCAGCTAATTTTTGTATTTTTAGTGCAAATGGAGGGGGGGCGGTTCACCATGTTGGCCAGGCTGGTCTTGAACTCCTGACTTCAAGTGATCCGCCTGTCTCTGCCTCCCAAAATGCTGGGATTACAGGTGTGATCTGTGCCCAGCCAGGTGTGGGTTTTGAAGTCAAAAGGCAAGAGTTCAAGTCCTGCTGTACCCATTTCTTTATTATATGACCTTGGGTAACTCAAATGTCAGTGTCCCCAAGCACAAAACACAGTCATACCTCTTTTAAGGGGATATAAAGATAATTCAATAAAGCAATGTAGGTGAAATTCTCAGTACAATACCCTGCACGTATCTGTGCTTACTAAATGAAAGCTGTTAATATTACTATGCACAATCATACAAACAGTGAAAGTACTCCCTTTGGAGAACCTCTTGGTTTATGTTGAGAGGGCTGTGCAGGTGTTAGTACTTTCTTCATCATGATGAGGTGATTCACTTAACTCTGGGAATTAAGTCTAGGAGATAAACCACCTGAAAATTGTTACAAATTCTTCCCATTCTCTTCTATTACTTGCTGGGAAGAAGTCTCTCAAGTCAACGTTATATACCCTATAAAGTGTATGCTTTTAACTGCCATGCCTTTTTCCTATGTTGAACTGACATTCTTGCTGCCATCAAACCTGAAGCCACTTTGAATTCCATCCACTGAGTCTATGGGCAATGCAGAGAGTACAAATCGTGAGTTTCACACATAATCCAAAATTTCAATTTGACCCAGCTATTTCAATGATCCCCTTTCCATTCTTTTTCTAGGTTGGCCAAGAGGGCTTCCTCAAGTTCATGGGATGCCTCTGTAGCCCATAGACCCGTGGCTCCAGTGTGTCTGCCGTGGGAAGCTTGGTAGGTAGAAACAGAGGCTCTTCCTCAGGGCTGGCAGAGTCCCGGGTTGGGGCTAACCCTTGGCAAGTGGGACACAAGCAGGATTTCAGCTCCAGCCAGCTCCTCAACCAGATGTCTTTGTGCAGTGCACAAATTGCACAACAGTACACGAAAGACCTGTGTATCTCTCAGAGTAATTTTGAATTATATATTTTGTCCCTTCCTTTGTCCAATCAGAGATGAAAGTAGTAGTGCTCCAGGGTGGTCATGAAACAGAGGGCAAAGAAAAAAGTAGAGAAGAGTGTCAGAGAAGAAACCTCTAAATAGTGGACTTGACTATTTTGAACCTCAGCATCAGCTGCTCCATCATACTTCGCTCATTCTAAACCCAGTCTCAGTTGGAAAGCCAAGAGGATATTTATATAGGGTGGATCCAACCACAAACTATCTGAATTACTGTTGGAGAACCTGACTCCAATGTGCTCTGTAAGAATAGAGACAATATTTATTTCACTCACTGTTGTCTCCCCAGCTCTTAACATGGTGCTTGAGGCCGGGCACGGTGGCTCATGCCTGTAATCCCAACACTTTGGGAGGCTGAGGCGGGTGGATTACTTGAGGTCAGGAGTTCGAGACCAGCCTGGCCAATATGGGAAACCCCATTTCTAAAAAAAGTAAAACATGAAAAACATGGTGCTTGATAAATAAAAAAAGGGTTCAATAAATGCTTATTGCCAAATTGATTTTTTATTTGGAGAATAATAAAGCTAATTTCTGTTCTTTTTTCACAGGCACTAGAGCACTTGCCTTTCAGGTTAAACACAAGAAAAATGCTTCAAACAGCCGGGCATGGTGGCTCACACCTGTAATCTCAACACTTTGGGAGGCTGAGGCGGGCTAATCACCTGAGGTTCGAGACCAGCCTGCCAACATGGTGAACTATCGTCTCTACTAAAAATACAAATATTAGCTGGGTGTGGAGGCACACGCCTATAATCGCAGCTACTCGGGAGGCTGAGGCAGGAGAATTGCTTGAGCCTGGGAGGCAGAGGTTGCAGTGAGCCGAGATCACTCCAGCCTTGGCAACAAATAGCTGTGATCACTGCAATCCAGCCTGGGCAACAAAGAGCGAAACTGTGTGTCCAAAAAAAAAAAAAAAAAAACTGCTTCAAATATTTTAGTCTGTAGAAATGAAGAAGAAAGGGCAGGTGGAGAGAAATGTGTTTAATTAAATCTATAAAGAGCAATTTTTGGTAGATGAGAATATGAACTTTGGAGTTCCAGATTTCCACCTACTAAAGTGGGAACACATCATTAAAGTGACTTAATGAGTGACTATATCAGCGTCCACCTTTCTAAAACAGGGTTATAATACCCACAGCAGAGTTGTTGAGAAGATTAAATAACAACATATGTAAAAAACATTTAGGCCGGGAGTGGTGGCTGATGCCTGTAATCCCAGCACTTTGGGAGGCTGGGGCGGGTGGATCACCTGAGGTCAGGAGTTCGAGACCAGCCTGGCCAACATGGTGAAACCCTGTTTCTACTAAAAACACAAAAACTTAGCCAGGCATGATGGCAGGCACCTGTAATTCCAGCTACTCAGGAGGCTGAGACAAGAGACTCATTTAAACTCAGGAGGCAGAGGTTGCAGAGAGCTGACATCACGTCACTGTACTCCAGTGAAACTCTGTCTCAAAAAAAAAGAAAAGGAAACATTTAGCACATTACATTTACTGGCACATAGTAAACACAATGAATGGTAGCTAATGCTTCTGTGTCTTTAGAAGACTAGGGAAAAATTTAAGTTTAAAAGGGGAAAAATCATGTAAATGTGGCAAAATTTTGACAGTTGATGAATCTAGGTGATGTGTATATAGAAGTTCATTGTATTATAATAATAATTTTTTGTACATTGGAAAATGTTCACACATTTTTGAAGTTAAAAAGCAGAGGCCAGGCACAGTGGCTCACACCTGTAATCCCAGCACTTTGGGAGGCCGAGGTGGGTGGTAAGTTCGAGACCAACCTGGCCAACATAGTGAAACCCTGTCTCTCCTAAAAATACCAAAAAAAAAAAAAAAAAAAAGATTAGCTGGGCATGGTGGCAGACGCCTGTAATCACAGCTACTTGGGAGGCTGAGGCAGGAGAATTGCTTGAACCAGGAGGCAGAGGTTGCAGTGAGCCGAGATTGTGCCACTGCACTCCAGCCCAGGCAACAATGTGAGACTGTCTCAAAAAAAAAGCAGGAAACACACAATTGCTTCCAAACCAACCAAATACTCAGTCAAGATTTCATGTATTTCCTCAACAAATATTTATAAAACACTGTGTGCCAGGACATTGTGTGCCTTTGCCCTATCGGATGCTGAAGTCCCTGTTCTCACAGAGCTTATAGTCTAGTTGGGAGACAAACATTAAGTTATGGAAAATTCTCCAAAAGAAGTGCTGAGAAGGCCACGCATGGTAGCTCATGCATGTAATCCCAGCACTTTGGGAGGCTAAGGCAGGTGGATCACTTGAGGACAGGAGTTTGAGACCAGCCTGGCCAACGTGGCAAAATCCTCTCTCTACTAATAATACAAAAATTAGCCAGGTGTGGTGGCGTGCACTACTTGGGAGGCTGAGGGAAAGAATCGCTTGAACCTGGGAGGTGATGGTTTCAGTGAGCCAAGGTCATGCCACTGCATTCCAGCCTGGGCAACAGAGTGAGACTCTGTTCCCCAACTCCCCCTAAAAAAGAAGTGCTGAGAGAATAGTGAAAGAATGAATCAGTTTAGAGAATGAAGCCAGGAAGTCCCCTTTGGGGAAGTGACACAAAGACCTGAGGAGCTTAGCTGGGCAAAGGAGTCAGCACCCATGTAAAGTGTCCATCATGTGCAAAGGTCCTGAGGCAGGAATGTCAGAAAGGCCAGTATGGCTGCAGCACAGTATAAAGGTAAGGTGGCTCAAGAGGAGGCTAGAGGCTGAGCATGGTGGCTCATGCCTGCAATACTAGCACTTTGAGAGGCCGAGGTGGGCAGATCACCTGAGGTCAGGAGTTCAAGACCAGCCTGGCCAACATGGTCAAACCCTGTCTCTACTAAAAATACAAAAATTAGCCAGGTGTGATGGCACATGCCTGTAATTCCAGCTACTCAGGAGGCTGAGGCAGGAGAATTGCTTGAACCCAGGAGACAGAGGTTTCAGTGAGAC
>CAUYLG010060886.1:0-66153 GCA_963573385.1 Cacajao melanocephalus | reverse complement strand
AGCTTCAGAGTCTAAATGCTAAGGAACCTTAACTTTCTAGGGTTCTGGTATTTGGAATTATTTCTCGGGGATTCTTTAGGGAAGAGGTGAGGATGGAGGCACCTTGTTTTTCTTTTCTTTTCTTTTTTTTTTTTTTTTTTTGAGACAGATTTTGCTCTTGTTGCCCAGGCTGGAGTGCAACAGCTCCATCTTGGCTCACTGCAATCTCCACCTCTGGAGTTCAAGTTATTTTCCTGCCTCAGCCTCCTGTGTAGCTGGGGTTACAGGTGCCTGCCACCACACCTGGCTAATTTTTGTATTATCAGTAGATACGGGGTTTCACCATGTTGGCCAGGCTGGTCTTGAACTCCAGACCTCAGTTGATCCACCTACCCCGGCCTCCCAAAGTTCTGGGATTACAGGCATGAGCCATTGCTGCCAGACTAGAGGCACCTTCTTTTTTTTTTTTTTTTAATCTTTTTCTGAGATGGAGTTTCGCTCTTGTTGCCCAGGCTGGAATGCAATGGCTTGATCTCAGCTCACTACAAGTTCTGCCTCCTGGGTTCAAGCAATTCTCCTGCCTCAGCCTCCTGAGTAGCTGGGATTACAGGCAGGCACCACCACACCCTGGCTAATTTTGTGTTTTTAATAGAGAGTTTCTCCATGTTGGTCAGGCTGGTCTCGAACTCCCGACCTCAGGTGATCCACCCATCTCAGCCTCCCAAAGTGCTGGGATTACAGGCATGAGCCACTGTGCCTGGCCTGGAGGCACCTTCTTGAAGGGGAGTGGCTGCAGTGCTTGGAGAAATGCAGCGGGAGATCTGCGCCTCCTTAGCGGGCAGGAGTGGGTGGGTACAGATCTGGGCCACTCCCTCTCACAGGTGAGATTTCTCACCAGGGTCTTCGTGGGAGCTCCGGGGGAGGGGAACAGCACAGGAAGCCTCTATCAGTGCCAGCCAGACACAGGACACTGCCTGCCAGTCAGCCTGAGAGGTGAGTAACTGGCGGGTGAGCTGGGAGGAATGGGATCTTGGGGAAACTGAGGCTGGCTCCAGCCCACCTAGATTGCTTGAACTCCTCCAGAGCAACCTTCTGGTGCCTACAGGTTCCAACTATACCTCCAAGTACTTGGGAATGACCTTGGCAACAGACCCCACAGGTGGAAGCATTTTGGTAAGAATTTTGCGCAGTGGTGTTATCAGAGCTGGTGAAGATCATTCAAGGAATGAGAGATTAAAAGAGGAAGAATGTGGATAAAAGTTCCCACAGAAGGTCAAAGTCAATTAGTGTTTATTGAGAACCAATAAGCCAATTATTGGTTCTCTATCAGAGTCAATTAGTGTTTATTGAGAACCGATGATGAGCCAGCATTTTTTTTTTTTTTTTTTTTTTGAGACAAGGTCTGATTCTACTGCCCAGGCTGGAGTGTAGTGGTGTGATCACAGCTCATTGCAGCCTCAACCTCCCTGGGCTCAGGTAATTCTCCCACCTCAGCCTACCAATTAGTTGGGACTACAGGAACATGCTATCATGCCCAGCTAATTTTTATATTTTTTGTAGAGATAGAGTGTCACCACATTGCCCAGACTGGTCTCGAACTCCTGAGCTCAAGAAATCCTCCTGCCTCAGCCTCCCAAAGTGCTGGGATTACAGGTGTGAGCCACCACACCCAGTAGAGTCAGCTATTTTCAAGACGTTATGTCACTTTTCTTCCAAATATGAAATATCTATGATCATTGATATGCAATATGATTTTTAGTGGTATACAAGCTTTTAATGTTTTCATAGTTATATATTTCTTTATGGCTTTAATGGTTTGTTAGAAAAAATATATGCCAAACACGTCAAATTTATAATATCCTAGATCATATTGGGTAGGAACAGGCTGAAGTTAAACAAAAATTTAAAGGAAAATATTAAGAAAATAATAATATGCTCATATGGCAGATATTATGAAGCATTACACAAGTGCCTAAAGTTTAGGAAACACTCCTTTTTTTGGGGGGGGTATGGAATTTCACTCTTGTCACCCAGGCTGGAGTGCAATGACGTGATCTCAGCTCACTGCAACCCCTACCCTGCGGGTTCAAGCGATTCTCCTGCCTCAGCCTCCAGAGTAGCTGAGATTACAGGCACATGCCACCATGCCTGGCTAATTTTTGTATTTTTAGTGGAGATGGGTTTTTGCCGTGTTGGTCAGGCTGGTCTCGAACTATAGACCTCAAGTGATCTACCTGCCTCAGGCTCCCAAAGTGCTGGCATTATAGGTGTGAGCCTCCACACTCACACTTTATCTTTTTTTTTTTGAGATGGAGTCTCACTCTTGTTGCCCAGGCTGAAGTGCAATGGCTCTATCTCAGCTCACCACAACCCCTACCTCCCGGGTTTAAGTGATTCTCCTGCCTCAGCCTCCCAAGTAGCTGGGACTACAGGCATGCGCTACCATTAACCCTCAAGACACTCAGGTGAGATAGGGATGAGGGTACATATTTCACACACAAGGAAACAGGACCAAAGGGGTTAAGAGACTTGAGTCAGGATTTGAATAAAATTCTTGTTTGATTCCAAGTTCATGGCTCTTTCCCGTTTATTCCAGCTAGCATCCTTCTGTGTGACAGATGGAAGACTGACTGAAATACTGACCCAGTATTTAAGTACAGCCTGTTTATTTAGCTACTATTATATGCCAGGCATTGGGTGAGGTTCTGATGGGGGAAGGGGAGTGAGATACAAAGTTGATGAGGCTGGGCCACGGCTCACACCTGTAATTCCAGCACTTTGGTAAGCCAAAGCTGGAGGATTGCTTGAGGCCAAGGGTTCAAGACCAGCCTGGGCAACCCTGTCCCTACCCAAAAAAAAATGTTTTTTAATTAGCTGGGCACAGTGGCACACAAGTGTAGTCCCAGCTATTTGGGAGGATCAGTTGAGGGCAGGAGTTCAAGGCTGCAGTGAGATATGATCACACGACTACACTCCAAGCCAGGGAGACAGAGTGAGGCCTGTGTCTAAAAAAAACAAAAAAAAAAAAACAAAAAAAAAGTGATTATGATACAAGCCCGGACTTCGAAGAAATTGCAGTCTGGCAGGAAAGAGTGGTAAATGAAAGAAATGACTTTGGGAGGCTGAGGCAGGTGGATCACTTGAGTTTAAGACTGACCTGGGCAACATGGCAAAACCCCATCTGTAGGAAAAAACATTAGCCGGACATGGCGGCATGTGTCTGTAGTCCCAGCTATTTGGGGGGCTGAGGTGAGAGAAACACCTGAGCCCAGGAAGTTAAGGCTGCAGTGAACCCTGATTGTGCCACTGCACTCCAGCCCAGGCGATGGGAGTGAAACCAAGAGAGAAAGAGAAGGAAGGAAGGAAGGAAAGAAGGAGGAAGGGAGGGAAGGAAGGAGGGAAAGAAGGAGGGAGGGAGGGAAGGAAGGAGGGAAAGAAGGAGGGAGGGAGGGAAGGAAGGAGGGAGGGAAGGTGGGAGGGAGGAGGGAGGGAAGGAAGAAAGGAAGGAGGGAGGGAGGGGAGGTAAGGAGAGAGGGAAAGGGAGTGAGAGGAAGGAAGGAAAGAAAGAAAAAAGAGAGAAAGAGGAGGGAAGTAAGGAAGGAAAGAAGGAAGGAAGGAAGGGGAGAGGAGATAGAGAGGAAGGAAAGACGAAGGAAGAAGAAAGAGAAAAATGAAAGAAAGAAAGGAAGGACAGTTGGACAAATGGACTGGGCGTGATGGCTCATGCCTGTAATCCCAGCACTTTGGGAGGCAAAGGCAGGTGGATCATGAGGTCAGGAGTTCAAGACCAGCCTGGCCAATATGGTGAAACCCCATCTGTACTAAAAATACAAAAATTAGCCGGGTGTGGTGTCAGGCACCTGTAGTCCCAGCGACTCAGGAGTCTGAGGCAGGAGAATCGCCTGAACCCAGGAAGTAGAGGTTTCAGTGAGCCAAGATCACGCCAAGAGGCTCTCTAGCCTGGGCAACAGAGCAAGACTCTGTCTCAAAAAAAAAAAGGGAAAGGAAATGGAAAAGAAAAGAAGGAAGGAAGGGGAAGGGGAAAGGAGAAAGAAAAGAAAAAAAAAGAAAACAAAAACAAAGAGAAAGGAAACGAAGAAAGGCACTGTGTATTCTGGGAATCTTGATAATTTGATTTGACGGAAACACAGAAAGAGAGGTTGGGACTAGGAGAAGACGGGCCTGGAAATGTGGGGTTGTGTGCAATGTAAGCCCAGCTAAGGAGTCTAGAGTTCATCCTCCAGGCAGTGAGCGTGGCAGGATTGGCAGGATGGGAGGGACGGACACTAGAGACTGTGGAGACGGACATTCTTTCCCTTGGTAGCCAATTGGATAGAGGGAGTGAGGGAGGGGACGAGGACTCCGAACATTCTTATTCTTGGTTGATGGTGCCCAAAAGACACATAACCAGTGGGAGACCCAAATCTTTGGCCTTTGCTTCCTTCAGGCCTGTGACCCTGGGCTGTCTCGAATGTGTGACCAGAACACCTATCTGAGTGGCCTGTGTTACCTCTTCCACCAGAATATGCAGGGTCCCGTGCTGCAGGGGCGCCCTGGTTTTCAGGGTAAGGAACTGGGGACCCAGTGGGTAAAAATACCTCCAAGTGGCTGCCCCTAGAGAGAATCAGCAGGGACGGGTCAAACACCAGAGGCGCTTCACTGCATCTCTTGCGTCTGGCCTCTGCAGAATGTATCAAGGGCAACGTTGACCTCGTATTTTTGTTCGATGGTTCGGAGAGCTTGCAGTCGGATGAATTTCAGAAAATTCTGGACTTCATGAAGGATGTGATGAAGAAACTCAGCAACACTTCCTACCAGGTAAAAATGTTAGTTAGGATTCTTGGTTGCAGGCAATAGATGCCTACCTGAACTGGCTTAAACCATGAAAGGAAATTTTAGTATGTGGTATCCTCAGAACCTATGGGCATGACTACAACTCGGCCTGTAGAAGGAACAAGAACCAGGGAGTAGAAAGCTTCTAGGAGGCTCTCTAGTTCTTATTTCCCCTTTTTTTTTTTTTTTTTTTTTTTTTTAGACAGAGTTTCACTCTTGTTGCCCAGGCTGGAGTGCAATGGCATGATCTTGACTCACTGAAACCTCTGCCTCCCAGGTTCAAGTGATTCTTCCTGACTTAGCCTCCTGAGTAGCTGGGATTACAAGCAACCGCTACCACACCCAGCTGATTTTTGTATTTTTAGTAGGGACGGGGTTTCACCATGTTGGCCAGGGTGGTCTTCGCTCGAACTCCTCACTTCAGGTGATCCACGCACCTTGGCCTCCCTGTGTTAGGATTACAGACATGAGCCACCGCGCCTGGCCTTTTTTTCTCTTTGAGACAAGGTCTTACTGCGTCCCCAAGGCTGGAATACAGTGGCACAATCATAGCTCACTGTAGCCTCAAACTCCTGGGCTCAAACGATCTTCTCAAGTAGCTGGGACTACACGTGTGCACTACGGTGCCTGGTTAATTTTTAAATTTTTTGTAGAGATGGTGTATCACTGTGTTGCCCAGACTAGTCTCAAACTCCTGGATTCCTCAAAAGATCCTCCTGCCTTGGCCTCCCAAAGTGCTGGGATTATAGGCATGAGCCACTGTGCCCAGCTAGTTCTCATTTCTGTTTCTTTTTGCGTCTTAGCTTCCTTCTTCTCTTTTCCCACTCTCTATAGACTGGTCTAAAGATGGTAATCTTTAGACCACATGGACCTATGGAAAGCTCCTAAGTTCATGTGTTAAAATTCCAAGAGGGCTTTTTACCTTCCCAGTTCTCAGGGAAGAGATTCTGGCTGGCCTAGCTTCAGTCGGGTGTTCATCCCTGGGTCAGCCAACTGTATCTAGTTAAGCAGGGTCACTCAGCAGAAATATGGCTACCAAATCCCATCCCTGTCAATGATGTAGGCAGACCCAGAAAACAGGAGCTAGGTACACATTACACGCGGGAGCAGAGGTTTATTTCATTTTATTTCTATGCTTATTCTTATATTGCCTCATTTTCAAAAGAATTATCTGAGGGACCAATGTGGAGTCGGGTTGCCCAGGTCCTGCCTAAGAAGAGATTGAGCCAGGCACAGTGGCTAACTCCTGTAATCCCAGCACTTTGGGAGGCTGAGCCAGGAGGATCACTTGAAGCTAGGAGTTTGAGACCAGCCTGGGCAACATAGCAAGACCCTGTCTCTACAAAAAATAAAAACTAGCCAAGCGTGGTGGCAGTTAGCTGGGCCGGGGTGAACACCTGACTGAAGCTAGGCCAGCCAGAATCTCTTCTCTGAGAACTGGGAATTTCCAAAGGGAGGAGATAGTTGAGGGAAAGGTAAAAAGCCCTCTTGGAATTTTAACACGTGAACTTAGGAGCTTTCCATAGGTCCATGTGGCCTAAAAATACAAAAATCAGCTGGGTGTGGTGCTGTAGTCCCAGCTACTTTAGAGGCCGAGGTGGGAGGATGGCTTGAGCGTGGGAGGCTGAGGCTGCAGTGAGCTATGATTGCGCCCCTGCGCTCCAGCCTGGGAGGCAGAACAAGACCCAGTGGGGACTTGAAAAAGAAGAAGAGTTTGGGGCTGGGCGTGGTAGCTCACACAGGTAATCCCAGCACTTTGGGAGGCCAAAGTGTATTCTGGGAATCATCTGAGGTCAGGAGTTCGAGACCAGCCTAGCCAACATGGTGAAACCTTGTCCCTACTAAAAAATACAAAAAAAAAGTAGCCAGGCGTGGTGGCACATGCCTGTAATCCCAGCTATTTGGCAGGCTGAGGCACAAGAATCGCTGGAACCCAGGAGGCGGAGGTTGTGGTGGGCTGAGATCATGCCACTGCACTCCAGCCTGGGCAACAAGAGCAAAACTCCATCTCAAAACAAAAAAAAAGTAGAGTTTAGGACAGGCAAATGGAAAGAGATACGTAACTGCATATCATTTCTTCCTTCCTTTTCTAGTTTGCTGCTGTTCAGTTTTCCACAAGCTACAAAACGGAATTTAATTTCTTAGATTATGTTAAACAGAAGGACCCTGACGCTCTGCTGAGGCACGTAGAGCACATGAGGATGCTGACCAACACCTTCAGTGCCATCAACTACGTTGCGTGAGTCCCCTTTTGCAGGAGAGCGCATTCTGGGTGACCCACCTCCTTCTAGCTGCAGGGCATGGGAACTCAGTAGGTAGGTACAGCAAGGGGCAGTTTATTGTCTGAATTAAAGTGGAGCAATTTTACTGCAGGTTCTTTTGGGTGTACATAACAGAAATCCACTCTGTACTAACTAAATCCAAAAGAGAACGTCTAAGCCAGGTGCATGATCCGTAATCCCAGTGCTTTGGGAAGCTGAGGCCAGAGGATCTCTTGGGCCCAGTTTATTTGTTTGGGTTTTCTTGTTGCTGTTGTTTTGAGACGCAGTTTTGTTTTGCTCTTGTTGCCCAGGCTGGAGTACAATGGCACCATCTCAGCTCACTGCAACCTCCACTTCCCAGGTTCAAGCCATTCTTCTGCCTCAGCCTCCCAAGTAGCTGGGATTACAGGCCCGTGCCACCATGCCTGGCTAATTTTTTTGTATTTTTAGTAGAGACAGGGTTTTCCCATGTTGGCCAGGCTGGTCCCAAACCCTTGACCTGAGTTGATCCACCCGCCTCGGCCTCCCAAAATTCTGGGATTACAGGTGTGAGTCACCACGCCCGGCCTATGAGCCCAGGAGTTTGAAGCTACAGTAAGCTATGATCACACCACTGTACTCCAGCCTGGGCAACAGAGCAAGACCCTATCTCTAAAAAATTTTTTTTTTTTAGATTTAAAAAGAAGAGCCAGGACACCAGTGTGGCTAGAGAAATAAGTGAGAGGGGAAAATAGTAGGTGATGAGGTCAGAGAGATCATGAGGTGGATGGGTTAGTGACTCGGAGGCCATAGTGAGGGCTTTGGCCTTCCTCTGAGTAAGATAAGAAGTCATTAGAGGTTTTGAGTAGAGGAGTGATGATCTGATTTATGTTTTTAAAAGATCCCTCTGGCTGCAGGGTTGATATTGGACTGTAGAGGGAGCAAGGGCGGGTGGATGCGATGGAACCAGTTATGAAGCTACTGAAAAATCCAGATAAGAGATAACGGTTGTTTAAACCAGGATGGAAATCCACAAACAGGACCCGCGATAGGCCCATGTGTGTGTGGATGGAGACTGGAGAAGCATTTTGCATCCAAGAAAGAACCAGAGGTCTTGACAGCAGGTGTTCGTGGGTGAGATGGTTCACACTGTGCTGCTGTTGCAGTAAGAGCTATGCCCAATCCAGCTTGCTCAAAGGGAGGCTGTGGTCAAGGCAGGGATTTTCTTTTTCTTTTTTTTTTTAAACTCAAGGCTGGAGTGCAGTGGCATGATCCTAGCTCACTGCAGTCTCAAACTCCTGGGCTCAAGCAATCCTCCTGCCTCAGCCTCCTGAGTGGTTGGAACTACAATTACACACCACCATGCCTGGCTAATTGTTTTCATCACTGTAGAGTTGAGGTCTCGCTATGTTGCCCAGGCTTGTCTGGAACTCCCAGGGCAGAAATTTTTAGCCTTGGCCCATCTGGTGTTCAGTTCTCCTTTCTTTATTATTTATTTTTTTAATTTTTATTTTTTGGGTGGGGGGGATTTTCAGCAAGAAACGGAACGCCTGCTAGACAAATTCTAAAAGAGCTGTAACACTAGTTCTCCCTTCATCTCACATGCACAAGCACCTCCTCTGTGCTGGGAGCCAGAGATACAGCCACAAATCCAACATGGTCCTTTCCTTGAGGAACTCATGATTTAGGGGGGAAATTGACAGAGAGAAAAGAGTCACGGTAATTCACTAGGTTCACTGCTATAGTAAAGATCCGTAGGCAGCCTGGGAACCATGGGAAGGCCGAGGAGGTGCAAGGAAAGCTTGCTCTGGAAGAGTGACTCCCCAGTTTTCTTCAGCTATGGGACAGTCTCTTGCCCATTGAAATCTCACCTGGATCAACATCTATAACTGATTAAAGAGCGGTGGCCATGTGGTTGCAATGGAGGTCAGGAAGGCCAGAGTCATTCCTCACAAAACCTTCTCCTCCTGACCGTGGGCTCTGGCTGGGACACTCTCTGGGCTGCCTGGGCTGCAGTGTGAGGATCACTGGTCCAGAGGGAGAGGGATGGCAGCAAGGAGGTTCAGAGGTGACCTCCGCAGGCCTGGAATCCCAGCCTGGGAGGGGCGGGAAGGCCTTTTGCATAACCAGTACAGCGGTGACTTGATGAACAGGTGGGGAAGGAGATCTCAGGCCCTGGTTTGAGGGAGTCTCTCACCTCCTCCTTTCCTGGACACAGGAAAGAGGTGTTCCGGGAGGAGCTGGGGGCTCGGCCAGATGCCACCAAAGTGCTCATCATCATCACAGATGGAGAAGCCACTGACAATGGCAACATTGATGCCGCCAAAGACATCATCCGCTACATCATTGGGGTATGGGCCCTGGGCCCCGGCTTCCTTATGCATCTCGCCTTCCCTCTCCTCTTCCCAAGCCCCAGGTCCTTGGGGCCAGACTCTTGTGAACATAATAGCAAACTGAACTGAGGTTTAGGGGAATGCCAGCTCCTCACTCTCCACTCCCTCACAGATTGGAAAGGCTTTTCAGGACAAGGAGCGTCCGGAGACACTCCACAAATTGGCCTCAAAACCTGCGGGAGAGTTTGTGAAGATTCTGGACACATTTGAGAAGCTAAAAGATTTATTCACTGAGCTGCAGAAGAAGATCTATGTCATTGAGGGTGAGTGGCAGGCCCTAGGAGAGGGCTCGGGAGGTGAATGCAGAAATTCGCCTGGGATATCAGGCTGGGGCTCGGTGGCTCACAGCTGTAATCCCAGCACTTTGAGAGGTGGAGGTGGGCAGATCACCTGACGTCAGGAGTTTCGAGACCAGCCTGGCCAACATGGCGAAGCCGTCTCTACTGAAAATACAAAAATTAACCGGGCATGGTGGTACCTGCCTGTAATCCCAGCTACTCGGAAGGCTGAGGCAGGAGAATCACTTGAAATCGGCGGGAGGTGGAGGTTGCAGTGAGCCAAGATGTGCCATTGCACTCCAGCCTGGGTGACAAAGCAAGACTTGGTCTCAAAAAAAAAAAAAAAGAAGAAGAAAAGAAAGAAAAGAAAAAAACTCCCCTGGGACATCATATTAGAAACACAAAGAATAATAAGCACTTACTGAGTATCTGACCTTGCACTAAGGGCTTGCCTAAATAAAACAGACCTCTAGGAGGAATTTAGGAGAGGGTCATTTGGGAGCAGCCTCTGTGATCTTTCTTTCCCTCCCTCCCTTCCTACCTTCCCCCTGCTCCCCTCCCCTCCTCTTTCCCCTTCCCCCTCCTCTCCCCTCCCCTTCCCCCTCTCTTCCTCTCCTCTCCCCTCCCCTTCCCTCCCCTCCTCTTCTCTTTTTTTCTCTTTCTTTTCTTTTTTTTCTTTTCTTTCACAGGGTCTCACTGTCACCTAGGCTGGGGTACGGTGGAATAATCACAGCTCACTGCAGCCTTGACCTTCCAGGCTCAGGTGATCCTCCCACCTCAGTCTCCCAAGTAGCTGGGACTACAGGTGTGTGATACCACACTAATTTTTGTGTGTATATTTTTTGTAGAGGCAGTAGTTTCACTGTGTTGCCCAGGCTGGTCTCGAATTCCTGGCCCCAATCAGTCTGCCCGCCTCGGCCTCCTGAAGTGCTGGAATTACTGACGTCAGCCATTGCGCCTGGCCCTCTGATATTTCTTTCTGAAATTCCATCTTCTCTTGGAGCTCAGGTTGATCCAGGCCTGACCTGTGTCTTGCTGGTGTGATCCAAGCCCTGCAGGGTGAATGTAATTCCTCCCTGCTTCTTGCTCAGCTGTCGCACTGTCACTTATCTTAGGCTCCACATTACTTCGGAAGGGTAGACTGGCAGGGGCCAGTGTGAAGAACCCGCAAGCCTTCTTTCCTGGCCTAGAATAAGACAAGATTTTTATTGTGGTCACTGGATGGAGGACTGGTTATGGAGGGCATCACCCCAGGAAACTTAGTCAACCGAAAGATATGTGATTCCTACGGGAAAGTCTCCTTTGCCTTAGTGTTCAGTTCAGTTAAAGAAGCAATGGGCTGGGCATGGTGGTTCATACCTGTCATCCCAGCACTTTGGAGGCTGAGGTGGGTGGATCACCTGAGGTCAGGAGTTCAAGAACAGCCTGGCCAACATGGTGAAACCCCGTCTCTACTAAAAATACAAAAATTAGCTGGGTGTGGTGGCAGGTGCCTGTAATCCCAGCTACTTGGGAGGCTGTGGTAGGAGAATCACTTGAACCCAGGAGGTGGAGGTTGCAGTGAGCTGAGATTGTGCCACTGCACTCCATCCTGGGTGACAAGAGCAAAACTCTGTCTCAAAAAAAAAAAAAAAAAAAGGCCGGGTGTGGTGGCTGACACCTGTAATCCCAGCAATTCAGGAGGCTGAGGCAGGCGGATCATGAGGTCAGGAATTCGAGACCAGCCTGACCAATATAGTGAAACACTGTCTCTACTAAAAATACAAAAAGTTAGCTGGGTATGGTGGCAGTTGCCTGTAATCCCAGCGACTCAGGAGGCTGAGGCAGGAGAATTGCTTGAACCCAGGAGGCAGAGGCTGCAGTGAGCCAAGATCGTGCCATTGCACTCCAGCCTGGCCAACAGAGCGAGACTCCATCTCAAAAAAAAGAAAGAAAGAAAGAAAGAAAAACAAAGAAGCAATCGTCTAGCTTGGGTGACACAGCAAGACCCCATGTCTAAATAAACAATACAAATGAAAAGTGAATTTTTTAAAAAACATTTTTAAAATATTTAAATTTTAAATTAAAAAACTGCTGTTTAAAAAAGTTTACTCTCAACTGGCTTTTGAGCTGAGATATGAAAGATGAGATTCAAACAGCAATGTGAGGAAGCTGGAATGAGGGCAGAGAGAATTCCAGGCAGAGAGACACACAGGTGCCAGGGCCAGGGGCTGGGCATGCTGGGAAAATGGAAAAGGTTCAATGTGACCGGAGCGCAGTGAGGGACGGAGAGAGAAGGTTGGTGGGGAGGTAGGGGCCTTCCGGGCCCTCAGAAGGAGTTTGGATTTCAGTGTGAAGACTGATGAGAAATCATGAAGGAGTTTTTTGTCGTTGTTTTGAGACGAGGACTTGCTCTGTTGCCCAGACTGAAGTGCGGTGGGGCGATTGTGGCTCACTGCAGCCTCAATCTCCTGGATTCAAGCAATCCTCCTACCTCCACCTCCTGGGTAGCTGGAACTACGGATACACACCAACATACCTGGCTAAGTTTTAAATTTTTTATAGAGGCAGAGTTTCTACTATATTGCTCAGGCTGGTCTTGCACTTCTTAGCTCAAGCAATCCTCCTGCCTCAGCCTCACATAGTGCTGGTATTACAGGCATGAGCCACTGTGCCCAGCACATGGAGAGTTCTTTTTTTTGGCAAGGGGTGGGGGTACAGAATCTTGCTCTGTCGGCCAGGCCAGAGTACAGTGGCACAATCTTGGCTCACTGCAATCTCCATCTCGGCTCAAGCAATTCTCCTGCTTTAGCCTCCCAAGTAGCTGGGATTGCAGGCGTGTGCCACCACACCCAGCTAATTTTTGTATTTTTAGTAGAGATGGGGTTTTACCATGCTGACCAGGCTGTTCTTGAACTCCTGACCTCAGGTAATCTGCTCGCTTTGGCCTCCCAAAGTGCTGGAATTACAGGCGTGAGCCACCACTCCTGGCAAGTGAATAGTTCTTAAGAAAGGGGAAGCTATAGGAGCCAGGCACAGTGGTACATGCCAGTAGTCCCAGCTACTTGGGATGCTGAGATAGGAGGATCTCTTGAGCATAGGCATTTGAGGCTGCAGTGAACTATGATCACTGCACTCCAGCCTGGGCAACAGAACGAGACCCTGTCTGAAAAAAAAGAGAGAGTGTATTTCAAAGGCAGGACTATCATAATTTGGTGATGTGTTGAAGATGGGATGGAGGAAAGAGAAGACTCCAGATGGATTTGGTTTCTTAGCATGGGTTCATTAGGTGGATGCGGGTGCCATTGATTGACGTGAGAAGCCTGAGTCAGAGCAGAAACCAAGAGCTGCACCTTGGACACACAGAGATAAGTAATCGGATATTCAAATCTGGAAGCCAGGCGCGGTGGCTCACACCTGTCATCTCCCAAAACACTGGGAGGCCGAGGCAGGTGGGTCACCTGAGGTTAGGAGTTCGAGACCAGCCTGGCCAACATGGTGAAATCTTGTCTATACCGAAAATACAAAAATTAGCTGGGCATGGTGGTGCACAACTGTAATCCCAGCTACGTGGGAGGCTGAGGCAAGAGGGTCAGTTGAACCCAGGAGGCAGAGGCTGCAGTG
The DNA here is from genome assembly GCA_963573385.1 of Cacajao melanocephalus. Classification (NCBI taxonomy): domain Eukaryota; kingdom Metazoa; phylum Chordata; class Mammalia; order Primates; family Pitheciidae; genus Cacajao; species Cacajao melanocephalus. Next base: position 52,827 of record CAUYLG010060886.1, on the reverse strand, counting down.
AGCTGAGATTGCACCACTGTACTCCAGCCTGGGCGACAGAGCGAGACTCCATCTCAAAAAAAAAAAATTAGCCAGGCGCTACGGTGCATGCCTGTAGTCCCAGCTATCCAGGAGGCTAAGCCAGGAGGATTGATTGAGCTTGGGAAGTTGAGGCTGCAGTGAGCTGTGATTGCTCCACTGCACTCCAATCTGGGCAACAGAGCAAGACCTTGTCTCAAAAACAAAAAACAAACAAATCTGGGCTCTCAGGGTATTACATGAGAAAGCCAACTCAGCATTAAGCCACTTACTTGGTCTGCCTGACTCTCACATGCCTGCCTTCTGCCTTGCCCAGAGGTCAACGCCTCACTTTTTCTTCCTCCTGCCGTGAGTTTGTTTCACTGAATTAACAGCTTTTGGGTGTCACCTGTTCTCTGCTTTGTCCCCCAGGCACAAGCAAACAGGACCTGACCTCCTTTGACATGGAGCTGTCCTCCAGTGGCATCAGTGCTGACCTCAGCAGGGTGCGTGCTGGGCTGGAGCAGTGGGCTGCAGGTGTCATGGGAGTGCAGCTGGCTCTGGCAGGGTGAGTTGGTGGGTAGCTGACCCGCTCATCTCCTTCCCTGGGCAGGGCCATGCAGTTGTGGGGGCAGCAGGAGCCAAGGACTGGGCTGGGGGCTTCCTCGACCTGAAGGCAGACCTACAGGATCACACATTTATTGGGAATGAACCATTGACACCAGAAGTGAGGGCAGGCTATTTGGGTGAGTATTTCTCTTTTCTGCTGGGTTCTTCTGGTTGTAGGGGTCAGATGGTCACTCAGTCTGGCTTTCAGAAGAATAATGAAAGCAGTTAAGCAACCAGCATGAACAAATTCAGAGTTTAAATATGATTATAACGTTCATAATTAATTGTCTGTATTTTCTGATGCTTTGACATCCTGGGGCCGTGCTAATCCTGAAGAAACTACCCCTCCCGGGCTGGCAAATTCCTAGAGATAGTGAACAACTTGCCTGTAAATATGCCTTGTAGCTAGTCATGGTGGCTCACGCCTGTAACCCCAGCACTTTGGGAAGCTGAGGCAGGCGGATCACCTGAGGTCAGGAGTTTGAGACCAGCCTGGCCAACATGGTGAAATGCTGTCTCTACTAAAAATACAAAAATTAGCCAGGTGTGGTGGTGCACGCCTGTAGTCCCAGCTACGCTGGAGGCTGAGACGGGAGCATCGCTTGAACCCAGGAGGTGGAGCTTGAGATGAGCCGAGATTGCGCCACTGCACTCTACGCTGGGTGACAGAGCAAGACTCTGTCCCAAAAAACAGGGCCAGATGCAGTGGCTCACACCTGTAATTCCAGCATTTTGGGAGGCTGAGGCGGGTGAATCACCTGAGGTCAGGAGTTCGAGACCAGACTGGCCAACGTGGTGAAACCCCATCTCTACTAAAAATACAAAAAGTAGGCAGGCGTGATGGTGGGCACCTTTAATCCCAGCTACTCAGGAGGCTGAGGCAGGAGAATTGTTTGAACCTGGGAGGTGGAGGTTGTAGTGAGCCAAAGATCATGCCACTGCCCTTCAGCCTGGGTGACAGCTACTCGTGAGGCTGAGGCAAGAGAATTTCTTGAACCTGGGAGGTGGAGGTTGCAGTGAGCCAAGGATCACACACCACTGCACTCCAGCTTGGGTGACAAAGCAAGATTCCATCTAAAAAAAAAAAAAGCCTTTTATATGCAAACCAGCCAATTCTGAGCCCAAATCCCCAGCCATCTCCTTTGTCTAATCCTTACACACCAAGCCAATATTTTCTCTACCCTAAATCAACCCAGGGTCAGGCGCCAATCAACCAGAGGCCACTGCTATAGCCCCGAACCAGCCAGAATAATTCAAACTGTGCAATCCTAAACTTGCTTGAACTTGCCAACCTAGCTTCCCACCCTTCCTTGTGGAAACCACAGGAAGAGCTCTGGGCCATGCTCTTTCCTGGCTCCTCCTGACTCTCCACTAATCTGGTGTTTCCCCGTCTGGCCCTGCGTGGCATGCAGTGCCTCCTGCCTCCGGGAACTGTGAGTAATAAACTTGTTTCAATGACAGTGACTCTCTATATCATCCGTCACACCTATCTGTTAAATCCCAGGCACATTTTAAAACAACCTGCCTTATTAGTAAGAGGACTGGCCACCCCTTGTTGAGGCTTCCTCCTCTTGAATTGTCCAAGATCACCTGAGGTCAAGAGTTCGAGACCAGCCTGGCCAACATGGTGAAACCTCATCTGTACTAAAAATACAAAAAATTAGCTAGGCGTGGTGGCGCACACCTGTAGCCCCAGCTACTTGGGAGGCTGAGGCAGGAGAATCACTTGAACCTGGGAAGCAGAAGTTACAGTGAGCCGAGATTGCACCATTGCACTCCAGCCTGGGCGACAGAGAAAGACTTTGTCCCCCCACACAAAAAAAATTAGCTGGGTATGGTGGTACATGTCTGTGGTCCCAGCTACTTGAGAGGCTGAGAGGGGAGGATCACTTGAGCCTGGGAGGTTAAGGCTGCAGTGAAGAAAAAAAAAAAGAAAGAACTCTAAAGTTTCATCTCTAGCTGGGTGTAGTGGCTCACACCTGTAATCCCAGCACTTTGGGAGGCTGAGGCTGATGGATGACTTGAGGTCAGCAGTTCGAGACCAGCCTGGCCAACATGGTGAAACCCCGTCTCTGCTAAAAATGCAACAAATTAGCCAGGCATCGTGGCATGCGCCTGTAATACCAGCTACTCAGGAGGCTGAGGCAGAAGAATCACTTGAACCCAGGAGGCGGAGGTTGCAGTGAGCCGAGATCGTGCCACTGCACTCCAGCCTGGGTGACAGAGAAAAACTCTGTCTCAAAAAAAAAAAAAAGTTTAATCTCTAGTTAGACACCCACCCCACTATACACACACAAATATATACATATATGTGGATAGATAGACAGAATCTGAGTGTTTACTATGCTACTATCCTTCAGATCTCAGTTTAGCTATCACTAGCATAGCACTAAGCATTTTATATCCATGTCTTATTTAACTCTCAAAACACACCCCAGAGATTCGTACTGTTCCTTTTTTTCTTTTTCTTCCCCACCTCCCCGTCACCCAGGCAATTATTTATAGCAGTATGAGATTTCTTTTTTATTTTTCTTTTGAGATGGAGTCTTGCTCTGTCGCCCAGGCTGGAGTGCAGTGACGTGATATCAACTCACTGCAATCTTCGCCTCCCAGGTTCAAGTGATTCTCCTGCCTCAGCCTCCCCAGTAGCTAGCATTACAGGCATGAGCCACCATGCCCAGCTAATTTTTGTATTTTTAGTAGAGACGGGGTTTCACCATGTTTACCAGGCCAATCTGGAACTCCTGACTTTGTGATCTGCCCACCTTGGCCTCCTAAAGTGCTGGGATTACAGGTGTGAGCCACCACGCCTGGGCCCTTTGTTTTCTTTAGACCCAAGGTCTCGCTCTGTCACCCAGGCTGGAGTGCAGTGGCTCCATCTTGGCTCACTGCCGCCTTGATCTCCAGGCTTTGAGCAATCCTCCTGCCTCAGCCTCCCAAAGTGCTGAGGTTACAGGCATTAACCACCATGTCCAGCCTCTTCCCTTTTTGTAGATAAGAAAACTGAGGCGCAGAGGCATGAAGCAATTTACTTAAGACTACACAGCTAAGAAACAGTAGCACTAGGATTTCAACCTTGTCTCACTGAGTTCAAGGACTTGAAGTTCTTTTTTATTTTTATTTTTTGAGATGGAGTTTCCCTCTTATTGCCCAGGCTGGAGTGCAATGGTGCGATCTCAGCTAGCCGCAACCTCTGCCTCCTGGGTTCAAGCGAGTCTCCGGCCTCAGCCTCCTGAGTAGCTGGGATGACAGGGATGAGCCACCACGCCTGGCTAATTTTTTGTATTTTTAGTAGAGACTGGGTTTCTCCATGTTGGTCAGGCTGGTCTCGAACTCTCGACCTCAGATGATCCACCCATTTTGGCCTCCTAAAGTGCTGGGATTACAAGGGTGAGCCACCACACCTGGCCAGAGTTGAAGTTCTTAACCCTTGTGCTTCCGAACTCCATAAGACAGTAGTGTAGGGGTTCCGTCTCTTCACTCTTCCTCTGGTGTGCTGCTGGGCCTTGGACAGCTGTTTTCTTCACTTGCTTTCAACAGCTCTACACAGAGACCATCAGTTGGGGTCAGTGACTCATCCCAGAGCATTTCTGCTGGGTGGCTCCTGACTCTAGCCCAATCCTGGGTCCAATTTCCTGTTTCCTCGAACATTCTGTAGAGGTTGCCCCAGTATCTGAGAGGGGAGAACCTCATTACAGGAAGTGTGAGATGAAGACAGCCTGACATGTTATCTTTTTTTTTTTTTTTTTTTTTTGAGACCGAGTCTCTCTGTTGCCTAGGCTTGAGTGGCACAATCTTGGCTCATGGCAACCTCTGCCTCCTGGGTTCAAGTGATTCTCTTGCCTCTGCCTCCCGTGTACCTGGGACTACAGGCACATCCCACTGTGCCTGGCTGATTGTTTGTATTTTTAGTAGAGACGGGGTTTTACTATATTGACCAGGCTGGTCTTGAACTCCTGACCTCAGGTGATCCACCCGCCTTGGCCTCCCAAAGAGGCGTGAGCCTCCGTACCTGGCCGACATATCGTTAAGCATGAAATTTTTTTCAAGTTTCCTGCTTTATTTTATTTTGTTAGAGACAGGGTCTCATTCTCTCACCCAGGCTAGAGTATAGTGACACCGTCATAGTTCACTGCAGCCTTGAACTCCTGGGCTCCAGCACTCAGCCTCTCTAGTACCTGGGACCACAGGTGTCTACCATCACACTTGGCTAGTTTTTGTAAGTCTTTGTAGAGATGGGGTCTCTCTATGTTGCTCAGGCTGATCTCAAACTTCTGGTCTCCACTGATCCTCCCGCCTCGGCTTCCCATAGTGCTAGGATTACAGGCATGAGCCGCTGCGTCTGGCCCAGACATGCTTTATTTTTAATATCCAAGCAGACTTTGCATTCTTCTGACTATCGTATCCTATTTTATTTTATTATTTAAGAAAAAAGAGACCAGACACAGTGGCTCATGCCTGTAATCCCAGCACTTTGGGAGGCTGAGGCGGGTGGATCACCTGAGGTCAGGAGTTTGAGACCAGCCTGGCCAACATGAAGAAACTGTTTCTACTGAAAATACAAAAAAATTACCTGGGCATGGTGGCTGGGCACCTGTAATCCCAGCTACTTGGGAGGCTGAGGCAGGAGAATTGCTTGAACCTAGGAGGCGAAGGTTGCAATGAGCCGAGATCACCCCATTTCACTCCAGCCTGGGCAAAAGAGAGAGACTCTGTCTCTAAAAAAGAAAAAAGGAGTCTTCTTTACTAATCCTCAGATAAACTGAGGCTCAGAAGAGGCTCCACGCTCCACCTGTGGTGATGGCTGCTTTTCCCTGGGTGTGCATGTCACCCACAGTTGGAGAATCCCCAAGATGGTAAGATTTGTTCTGCTGGGAGCACATGGCTGCTTTTCTCACAAGAAGATCTTCAGCTGTCTTGATGCATCTCTGCTACTAACCCAATTCCCTGGGGCCCCTGCCCGTCTCCTACTGGGTGTTGCCTTCTTCTTCCAGCATCCTCTGTGTTCTGAACCCCAAGCCCTGCACCCTCTCCTCAGGGTACACCATGACCTGGCTGCCCTCCCGGGAAAAGACTTGGCTGCTGGCCTCGGGAGCCCCTCGATACCAGCACGTGGGCAGAGTGCTGCTGTTCCAAGAGCCAGAGGGCAGAGGACGCTGGACCCAGGTCCAGACTATCAATGGGACCCAGGTGAGCACAGCCCAAGGGCATCTGCAGACCAGGGGCTGGCGGGACACATGTCACACTCTCTGCTGTCCTTTGAACGCTCATCCACTTACCGTGTGGTAGGCCCTGTGCTAAACACGATCATATTTGTCCCTCATAACACAGAGGTAAGCCCTGTCACTTCCCTCTCTAGTTTAAGAAACTGAGGCCGGGCATGGTGGCTCAAGCCTGTAATCCCAGTACTTTGGGAGGCTGAGCCGGGTGGATCACAAGGTCAAGAGACCATCCTGGTCAACGTGGTGAAACCCCGTCTCTACTAAAAATACAAAAATTAACTGGGCGTGGTGGCACACGCCTGTAGTCCCAGCTACGCGGGAGGCGGAGGCAGGAAAATCGCTTGAACCCAGTAAGCGGAGGTTGCAGTGAGCCGAGATTGTGCCACTGCACTCTAGCCTGGTGACAGAATGAGACTCTGTCTCAAAAAAAAAAAGAGAAACTGAACCTCAAAGACCCCACCTTGTCTTAATGCACATAGACTAGGGGTGGATCCAGGATTGGAATCTGCATTTGAGGGAGAGGCATAAGATGAGCTCAGTACAGGTATCTCCCTGCCAGGCTCTGCTGTTCCCACAGGCGCTTCCCTAAACACCTGCCTCTCTCCACAGATTGGCTCTTATTTCGGTGGGGAGCTGTGCGGCGTGGACACGGACCAAGATGGGGAGACGGAGCTGCTGCTGATTGGCGCCCCGCTGTTCTATGGGGAGCAGAGAGGAGGCCGGGTGTTTATCTACCAGAGAAGACAGGTGGGGCCAGGATCTGGAGCTGAGGGGTAGGAGAGGAAGGCTTTCCTGTCTGGTCATGTGGTGATTAAACTTTTAGAACCACAGACAGGCAAGAGTGAATCACTGGGGAAATACCGTGTGCAGGGTCCAGTGCCAAACTTTTTTTGTTGAGATGGAATCTCGCTCTTGCCGCCCAGGCTAGAGTGCAGTGGTGCGATCTCGGCCCACTGCAACCTCTGCCTCCTGGGCTCAAGCGATTCTCCTGCCTCAGCCTCCCAAGTAGCTGGGATTACAGGCACCCACCACCACGCCCAGCTAATTTTTGTATTTTTAGTACAGATGGGATTTTGCCATGTTGACCAGGCTGGTCTTGAACTCCTGACCTCACATGTTCCACCCACCTCAGCCTCCCAAAGTGCTGGGATTACAGGCGTGGGCCACTGCACCTGGCAGGCAGCGCCAAACTTTTTGTAGATCATGACCTCACTTTCCTCATGACCACCTGCTGAGATCCCACAAGCTTTATTTTATATACAGGAATTCCTGGGGTGCCGTGGCTCACATCTGTAATCCCAGCACTTTGAGAGCCTGAGGCAGAATGATTCCTTGAAGCCAGGAGTTCAAGACCAGCCTGGGCAACATGACAAGACCCTGTTTCTACAAAAATAAAAATAAACAAATTACAGTTAAAAAGTTAGTCAGGTGTGATGGTACTTGCCTGTAGTCCCAGCTACTTGGGAGTCTGAGGTGGGAGGATCACCTGAGCCCAGGAGTTCGAGGCTGCAGTGAGCTGTGATCATGCCACTGCGCTCCAGCCTGTGCGACAGAGCAAGACTCTGTCTCAAAAAAAATTATCAAAAAAATGTATATATATAAACGGAAACCCCAAGGCTCAGTAAGGGGATATCTGAAGCCACAAGGTCACACAGACAGTAAGAGGTTGGGCTGGTGCTTGAACCATGGTTATCTGACAGCACCGTTCGAATTCTGTGAAGGACCCTGTCTTATATTTCTTTAGCTTTCTTCACTCAGTTGTTCTGTGACAGCTTGCTGATTAACTTGGGTGGGATCTGTCTCTTGCTACTTCCTAGTCGGGGTTTGAAGAGGTCTCAGAGCTGCAGGGGAACCCCGGCTACCCACTCGGGCGGTTTGGAGAAGCCATCACCGCCCTTACAGACATCAATGGCGATGGGCTGGTAGACGTGGCGGTGGGGGCCCCTCTGGAGGAGCAGGGGGCTGTGTACATCTTCAATGGAAGGCATGGGGGGCTGAGTCCCCAACCAAGTCAGGTGAGGTACCCTGCCTGCCAATCACACTCCAGTCCTCGGGTGCCCAAAGCCCCCAAGCCCGGACCCCACTCCCCAACCCAACCCTTCTCTCCTTCCAACCTGCCTCTCTTCAGCTTAGGAATTTCTCTCTTGCTCTCAGCGGATAGAAGGGACCCAGGTGCTCTCAGGAATTCGGTGGTTTGGACGCTCCATCCATGGGGTGAAGGACCTTGAAGGGGACGGCTTGGCAGACGTGGCCGTGGGGGCCGAGGGCCAGATGATCGTGCTGAGGTGAGACGGGGCTCCTGGGTCCCACCTGATGACCCCAGCTGTAATCCTTTGTTTTGTTTATATTTTATTCATTTATTTATTTTGGTTTTTTTTTAGAGACAAGTTCTTTCTCTGTCGCTTAGGCTGGAGTGCAGTGACATGATCTTAACTCACTACAGCCTTGAACTGCTGGGCTTAAGCGATCCTCCCACCTCAGCCTCCCGGGTAGCTGGGACTACAGGTGCTTGCCACCATACCTGGCTAATTTTTTTTTTTTTTTGGTAGAAATGGGGACCTGCTATGTTTCCCCAGCTGGTCTCAAACTCCTGGCCTCAAACTATCCTTTCTTCTCAGCCTCCCAAAGTGCTGGGATTACAGGCAGGGGCCACTGTGTATGGTCTATTTTTAATTTTTTTAGTATATGGTCTTCCAGGCTGGACATGGTGGCTCACGCCTGTAATCCCAGCACTTTGGGAAGCCAGGGCAGGTGGATTACTTGAGGTCAGGAGTTCAAGACCAGCCTGACCAACATGTTGAAACCCCATCTCTACTAAAATTATAAAATTAGATGGGTGTGATGGCGAGTACCTGTAATCTCAGCTACTCAGGAGGCTGAGGCAGGAGAATGGCTTGAACCCAGGAGGTAGAGGTTGCAGTGAACTAAGACTGCACCATTGCAATCCAGCCTGGGCAACAAGAGAGAAACTCTGAACCCTGTCCCCCTCCCAGAAAAAAAAGATACGGTCTTCTGAGGTAGGCAGATCACTTGAGGTCAGGAGTTTGAGACCAGCCTGGCCATCGTGGTGAAACACTGTACCTACTAAAAATACAAAAAAAAAATTAGCCAGGCATGGTGGCAGGCACCTGTAATCGCAGCTACTTGGGAGGCTGAGGTAGGAGACTCGCTTGAACCCAGGAGGCGGAGGTTGCAGTGAGCCGAGGTTGTGCCACTGCACTCTAGCCTGGGCAAGAGAGTGAGATTCCATCTCAAAACAAAAAAAAAAAGAAAAAAGAAAAGAAGATAGTCTTGCCACTTTGCCCAGGCTGGTCTCAAACTCCCGGGCTCACAGGATTCTTCTGCCTCAACCTCCCAAGTAGCTGCAATTACAGTCGTGAGCACCGCACCTGGCCACATCCTCTGCACAGGCTCCGTGCAGATGTTTCATAGGCATGCGCTCATTGGGTCTTCACCCAGCCCTGTTAGGTAGGGTTACTTTTTATAGAGCCTTCATGTCTTACTCCAGGTTGAACAGCTGCCATCAGTGATGGAACTGGGATGTGCACCCAGGGCTGACACTGAAACCTCATAGAGAAGGAATATCATGGGATCAGGAGAAGCATAGCTTTAGAACATGGTGACCTGGAATCAAGTTAAAGATCCGCCATTTACTTCTGGGATGCTGTTACTCCAGTCACTTAGCCGCCTTTTTTTTTTTTTTGCAACCTCCACCTCCTGGGTTCAAGTGATTCTCCTGCCTCAGCCTCCCGAGTAGCTGGGATTACAAGGGACTGTCAACACGCCCAGCTAATGTGTATATTTTTAGTAGAGATGGGGTTTCACCATGTTGGCCAGGCTGCTCTTGAACTCTTGACCTCAGGTGATCCGCCTGCCTCAGCCTCTCAAAGTGCTGGGATTACAAGCGTGAGCCACTACATCCTGCCCACTTAGCTTCTTGGGACCCATGTTTCCTCATCTTTGAAATGGTAGTGACGTTTCCTGCCTTACCTATGTCTTAGAATTGTTGGAAGAATCATGTAATATCTGATGGTGAATAGTTATTAATTGATCACCTGCTACGTCTTAAACACTAAATCAGGCACTGCGGAGAGAGTTTATATGTTGGAAAACGTATAATTAAAAATTAGCAGGGTGTGGTAGCTCACTTGGATAATCCCAGCACTTTGAGACGACATGTGGCAGGAGAATCACTTGAGCTCAAGAGTTTGAGACCAGCCTGAGCAACATGGTGGTACATGATCTGTACATTTTGTTTGTTTGTTTGTTTTTTGAGATATTGTCTTGCTCAGTCGCCCAGGCCAGAGTGCAGTGGTGCGATCTCGGCTCACTGCAACCTCCACCTCCCGGGTTCAAGTGATTCTCCTGCCTCAGCCTCCCGAGTAGCTGGGATTACAAGTGTGCACCACCACACCCCACGAACTTTTTGTATTTTTAGTAGAGACGGGGTTTCACCATGTTGGCCAGGCTGGTTTTGAACTCCTGACCTCAAGTGATCTGCCTGCCTCAGCCTCCTAAAGTGGTAGGATTACAGACATGAGCCACCACGTCCAGCACTTCTTTTTTTTTAATTCGACAGGTATGGTGGTGCATGACTGTAGACCCAGCTACTTGAGACGCTGAGGCAGAAGCATGACTTGAGCCTGGAAAGTCGAGGTTGCAGTGAGCTGTGATCATGCCACTGCACTGCAGCCTGAGTGACCGAGTGACATCCCATCACAAAAAAACAATAAATAGGCCGGGCGCAGTGGCTCATGCCTATAATCCCAGCACTTTGGGAGGCCAAGGCGGGCAGATCACGAGGTCAGGAGTTTGAGACGAGCCTGGCCAATATGGTGAAACTCTATCTCTACTTAAAAAAAAAAAAAAAAAATAGCCAGACATGGTGATGCATGCCTGTAGTCCTAGCTACTTGGGAGGCTGAGGCAGGAGAATCGCTTGAACCCAGGAGGTGAAGGTTGCAGTGAGATGAGATTGCGCCACTGCACTCCAGTCTGAGCAACAGAGCGAGGCTGTCTCTAACAATAACAACAAAAAGCTGGAATTTTTTTTATTATGAAGCATAATAAAATTCATGCAAGCATCATCAAAGGCTAAAACTTAAACACAAAAGTAATTCAGTATGATTTCCCTTCCTAAGAGCTTACTCTTCATGGAAAATGGGTCAGAGGTTGCGAGAATGAACTGCGAGCCCTAATTATCATCATTATTGGCCAGGCGTGGTGGCTCACACCTATAATCTCAGTACTTTGGGAGCCCAAGGCAGGAGGATTGCTTGAGCTCAGGAGTTCAAGACCAGCCTGGACCACATAGGAAGATCCCTTCTCTACAAAATTTTTTTAAATTAGCCATGTGTGGTGGTACATGCCTGTGGTCCCAGCTCCTTGGGAGGCTGAGGTGGGGGGATCACTAGAGCCTGGGAGGCTGAGGCTGCGCTGAGCTGTGATGATGTCACTGCACTCCAGCCTGGGTGAAAGAGTGAGACCCTATCTCAAAATAAATAAATAAAAAGTATCATTATTATTTTTCTTAAGAGGAGACAATGACATGTTGAGGTCTGCTAGGGAAGGTGAGTTCTCTGGGCTCTGCTGGCAGAAGCCTACGTCTGAGGGGGGCGTGTGGTTGGGATGGAGGGAGAGACTTGGTTGCTTTCTGCCCTGCAGCTCCCGGCCCGTGGTGGATGTGGTTACCCTGATGTCCTCCTCTCCAGCCGAGATCCCAGTGCATGAAGTGGAGTGCTTCTATTCAGCCAGTAACAAGATGAAGGAAGGCGTTAATATCACAGTCTGTTTCCAGATCAAATCTCTCATCCCCCAGTTCCAAGGTCAGAGCTCTCCTCCTACTTCCCAGGGCAGCTGCCACCCCAAATCCATGCTTACAGCCCTGGGATCCCCCACCATTCAACTCTTGCCTTTTCCGCCCTACCCAGGCCACCTGGTTGCCAATCTCACTTACACCCTGCAGCTGGACAGCCACCGAACCAGAAGCCGGGGGTTGTTCCCAGGAGGGAGACAAGAACTCAGCAGGAACATAGCTGTCACCACCAGCATGTCCTGCAATGACTTCTCATTCCATTTCCCGGTAAGGGAGCCAGTCCCAATGCTCTGGGATGAGCTGCCTGCAGGGGCAGGCTCAACTCTGTCACTATCCACTGGGAGACACGTCACTTCCATCCCTCTGTGCTGACACTTCTTCTCCTGTGCAATGGTAGTAATAACGCCTTTAGCATATTTTGTTCTAGTGGGTTTTTTTTTAATGTTTTATATTATTTATTTATTTGAGACAGCCTCCCTCTGTCGCCCAGGCTGGAGTGCAGTGGCTTGATCTTGGCTCACTAGAGCCTCCACCTCTCGGGTTCAAGCAATTCTCCTGTTTCAGCCTCCCGAGTAGCTGGAATTACAGGCACCTGCCACCACACTGGCTAATTTTTTTTTGGTATCTTTAGTAGAGACAGAGTTTCACCACGTTGGCCATTTTTACAGAATATTCAGTCGTTGTGGCATTTCATTATTTGCCAGGTACATATAATGCATCCCAGAAAATGTTGATTTTTTTGTTTTGTTTTGTTTTGTTTTTTCAAGACAGAGTTTCACTCCTGTTGCCCAGGCTGGAGAACAATGGCGCGATCTCCGCTCACCGCAACCTCCGCCACAGCTGAGAAGCAGCCTCCTGAGTAGCTGGAATTACAGGCATGCACCACCACGCCTGGCTAATTTTGTATTTTTACAAAATTACAAAATTTCAGGCTGGTCTTGAACTCCCAACCTCAGGTGATCCACCCGCCTCAGCCTCCCAAAGTGCTAGGATTACAGGCATGAGCCACTGTGCGCAGCCAAGTTTTTTAAGTTTTTTAATTAAGTCTCATGTATGGTACATGGAAAAAGAAGTTTTTAAAAGGTTTAATCAGGCCAGTCACAGTGGCTCATGTCAGCACTTTGAGAGGCTGAAGTAGGGGGATCGCTTGAGCTTAGGAGTTCGACACCAACCTAGGCAACATATCGAGACCCCTTCTCTACAAAAAAAAATACAAAAAAATCGGCCAGGCTTGATGAAATACACCTGTAGTCCTAGCTAGCCGGGAGGCTGAAGCAGGAGGATTGCTTGAACCCAGGAGGTGGAGGTTGCAGTGAACTGTGATTGTGCCACTGCACTCTAGCCTGGGCAACAGAGTGAGACTCTGTCTCAAAAATAAAGTTTAAACAACTTCTGAAATACCCAGATTCAGTTACACTGAAATACCCAGATTCAGTGTAAAAATGGAATTGATATCAAATTATTATGTTCTCTTAAATATTTCATAAAAGGCCAGGCACAGTGGCTCACGCCTGTAATCCCATTACTTTGGGAGGCTGAGGCAGGTGGGTCACTTGAGGTCAGGAGTTCAAGACCACCCTGGCCAACATGGTGAAACCCCATCTCTGCTAAAAATACAAAAAATTAGCCAGGTGTGGTGGCAGGCACCTATAATCCTAGCTACTCTGGAGGCTGAGGCAGGAGAATCACTTGAACCCGGAGGCAGAGGTTGCAGTGAGCTGAGATCGCCCCATTGCACTCCAGCCTGGGCAACAATAGCAAAACTCCATCTCAAAAAAAAAAAAATTTATAAAAGACAGTGTAGGATTGGGGTATAAGAATTTGAAGTTTGTTTTAAACTTTTTGTTTTTGAGATGGAGTCTCACTCTGTTCCCCAGGCTGGAGTACATTGGTATGATCTGAGCTCACTTCAGCCTCTGTCTCCTGGGTTCAAGCGATTCTCTCGCTTCATCTTCCCAAGTTGCTGAGATTACAGGTGTGCACCACTATGCCCAGATGAGTTTTGTATTTTTAGTACAGAGAGGGTTTCACCATGTTGGCCATGCTGGTCTCAAACTCCCGACCTCAAATGATCCACCTGCCTCAGCCTCCCAAAGTGCTGGCATTATAGGCATGAGCCACCACATTTAGCCCATTTTAAACTTTTTTTTTTTTTTTTTTTTTTGAGACAGAGTCTTGTTCCGTCGCCAGACGCCAGGCTGGAGTGCAGTGGGGTGATCTCGGCTCACTGCAACCTCTGCCTCCCGGATTCAAGCAATTCTCTTGCCTCAGCCTCCCAAGTAGCTGGGACTACAGGCGCACGCCACCACAACCAGCTAATTTTTGTATTTTTAGTAGAGACGAGGTTTCACCATGTTGGACAGGATGGTCTTGATCTCTTGACCTTGTGATCCACCCGCCTCGGCCTCCCAAAGTGCTGGGATTACAGGCGTGAGCCACGTGCCCGGCCCATTTTAAACTTTTTATTATGGGGAATGTGAATCATACAAAACTAGAAAAAACTAGTTTAATGAATCCCCAGGTCCTCATCACCCAGTTTCATTTATCGACTCACCTTTGATTTCATTCAAACCTCCACTCAGTGCCTCTCTGCCCCCTCAAATCCCACCTCTTACAAGATTTAGACATTTTAAACATAAATTTGCCAGAAAAGAAAGCAGTGTGACATGGTGGAAAGACCCTGGACTTTGGATTTGGACAGATTTGGGTTCAAATCTTGACTCTGTCAGTCCCAGTTCATAGGACAATTGTGCCATCTTTTTAGTTTTCATTTTCTTTTTTTTTTCTTTTCTACAGGTAGGGGAGGGAGGGAGGAAGGATGAAAGAGAAAGAGAAAGGAAGGAGGGAAGGAAGAAGAAGGAAAGGAAAGAAAGAACGAAGGAGAGAGAGAGGAGAGACGACGGAAGGAAGGAAGAGAGGGTAGAAAGGAAGGAAAAGAAGAAAGAAAAAAGAGAGAAGGAAGGAAGAGAAAGAAAAAAGCAAAAGAAGGAAGGGAGAGCTTATTTTCCTTATTATAAATGTTGGGGTAATAATACCTACCTCTTGGGATTAGTAGAAACTTTAGGTGAAAAACAATTTGAGTACCTACAGAATGCCAGTGTCAGGCAGAGGTAATAACAAGTGACTAAGACCCAGCCCTGTTCTCAAGGAAGAAAATTGTACAACTAGGATATTCTGGTTATTCTGGAATTTTCTTATGTAAGCTTTGATAATGACTGCCTATGTCAAAGATTCAGGGGCTTCCATTAGGACACAGTGGGAAAAAGTGCTGGGATCGATTAGTGATGTCTGCTGGGGAACTGGGGCTGAGGGATGATACCTGTGCTGAGAAGCCCCCTGGGCAAACACCTGCCATGTAGTCAATGGATTTTCACTACTGGTAGGGTCTTAGACAAATAACTACCAGAATTTCATCATTTGTAAAATGCTGACAAGGTATTCATCTAATTGGAAGTGCGGTAAATGTTAGATTCATGACACAGGCTGTATTCTTATCACCCTCAGGTATGTGTTCAAGACCTCATCTCCCCCGTCAATGTCTCCCTGAATTTCTCTCTTTGGGAGGAGGAAGGGACACCGAGGGACCAAAGGACGGTAAGAAGAGATGGCTGAGGATGGTGGGACATTTGTCAGAAAAATCCATTTGGCAAGAAGTGACTATCCAATGGCTAGGCAGCTCACTCCTGTAATCCCAGCACTTTGGGCGGCTCAAGTGGGTGGATCACTTGAGGTCAGGAGTTTGAGTGACCTCAAGTCGACCAGTAGACCAGCCTGGCCAACGTGGTGAAACCCCATCTCTACTAAAAATACAAAAATTAGCTGAGTGTGATGGTGCACTTGAGGCCAGGAGTTTGAGACCAGCCAGGCATAGTCAAACTCCCTTTCTAGAAAACAGAAGAAATTAGCCGGGTTTGATGGTGTACCCCTATGTCCCAGCTACCCAGGAGGCAGAGCAGGGAGGATCACTTGTGCCCAGAGAGTTGAGGCTGCAGTGAGCTATTGAGCTATGATTGCACCACTGCAGTCCAGCAACAACAAAGTGAGACCTTGTCTCTAAACAAGAAAAAAAAAAAAGAGCCAACCCAGTGTGGTGGCTCATGCCTGCAATCCCAGCAATTTGGGGAGGCTGAGGCGGGTGGATTGCTTGAAGCCAGGAGTTCGAGACCAGCATGGCCAGCATGGTGAAAATCTGTCTCTATTAAAAATATAATACACACACACACACACACACACACACACACAATTTTTGAGACTAAGTTTTGCTCTCATTGCCCAGGCTGGAGTGCAATGGCATGATCTTGGCAACCTCCGCCTCCTGAGTTCAAGCCATTCTCCTGCCTCAGTCTCCTGTGTAGTTGGGATTACAGGCACGCACCAGCATGCCCAGCTAATTTTGTATTTTTAGTAGAGATGGGGTTTCTCCATGTTGGTTAGGCTGGTCTCAAACTCCCGACCTCAGGTGATCCACCTGACTCAGCCTCCCAAAGTGCTGGGATTACAGGCATGAGCCATTGCACCCGGCTTACTAAAAATATTTTTTAAAAATTAGCTGGGCATGGTGGTGCATACCTGTAATCGCAGCTACTCAGGAGGCTGAGGCAGGAGAATCGCTTGAACCTGGGAGGCAGAGGTTGCAGTGAGCAGAGATTGCGACACTGTACTCCAGCCTGGACAACAGAGTGAGACTTGTCTTAAGAAAAAACAAACAAACAAAAGAGCTGGCTCAGTGGCTCACGCCTGTAATCCCAGCACTTTGGGAGGCTGAGATGGGCGGATCACGAAGTCAGGAGATCAAGACCATCCTGGCTAACACTTTGAAATCCCATCTCTATGAAAAAAAATTCAAAAAAAATTAGCTAGGCATGGTGGCGCACACCTGTAGTCCCAGTTACTTGGGAGGCTGAGGCAGGAGAATCCCTTGAACCCAGGAGGCAGAGGTTACAGTGAGCCAAGATCATGCCACTGCACTCCAGCCTGGGCGACAGAGCGAAACTCTGTCTCAAAAAAATAAAAATAAAAATAAAAAAAAGCTGCTACCAGAGTACAGCTGCACAAATGGCTGTGGGCTGAGGCAGGAGAATGAGGCAACCCTGGGAAGGGAGCTGGCTCCTCGGCAGGGCCAACCAGAGCCAGTCTAGTTGAGCTAAGCTCCTGCCCCTCCATTCCTCCTTCATGAGGTCTGCTGCCTCAGCCAATCTCTCCTCTCTCCATCCTGCTCACTCCCCTTGCTCAACAGGGCAAGGATAGACCACCCATCCTGAGACCTTCCCTGCACTTGGAGACCTGGGAGGTAAGAGGGGAGGAGGGGCAAGCAGAGAGGCCTGGGGCCCGGTCCCTCCTGGTTGGAGCCTCTTACTCCTTTCTTCTTGGCCTTTCAGATCCCTTTTGAGAAGAACTGCGGGGAGGACAATAAGTGCGAGGCAAACATGAGAGTGTCCTTCTCTCCTGCAGGGTCAGTAAGGCCTCCCCACCTCCAGCCTCCCATCCACTCTGTTTTAAGACCCCTGGCTCCACTCACCAGATATGTCATTTGGAGACACCACTTCCCTCTCTTGGGCCTTAGTTTCCTTTTCTGAAAAATTCAAGGCTGAACTCAGTGGCTCATGCCTGTAATCCCAGCACTTCAGGAGGCCAACCAAGGTAAGAAGACTGCTTGAAGCCAAGAGTTCAAGACCAGCCAGGGCAGCATAGCAAGACCCTGTCACTACAAAAAATTTAAAAATTAGCTGGGCACAGTGGCTCATGCCTGTATTCCCAGCTACTCGGGAAGGTAAGACAAGAGGATCACTTGAGCCCAGGAGTTTGAGGCTGCTATGATCATGCCACTACGCTCCAGCCTGGGCAACAGAGCAAGACCCTGTCTCTAAAAAATAAAAAATAAATAAAATAAAAAGCAAATCCTTCATGGAACTCCCATCAGTCAGCAGTAAATGAGATTACAAGAATTGCAAAACTGAAAGGCTGGGCACGGCCAGGTGCAGTGGTTCACACCTGTAATCCCAGCACTTTGGGAGGCCGAGGTGGGCGGATCGCCTAAGGTCGGGAGTTTGAGACCAGCCTGGCCAACATGGAGAAACCCTGTCTCTACTAAAAATACAAAAATTAGCCAGACGTGGTGGCGCCTGCCTGTAATCCCAGCTCCTCGGGAGGCTGAAGCAGGAGAACCACTTGAACTCAGGAAGCAGAGGTTGCAATAAGCTAAGACTGCATCATTGCACTCCAGCCTGGGCAACAGAGCAAGACTCTATCTGAAAAAACAAAAAGGCTGAGCATAAAAGATGATTGGTTTTGATTTACTTCTTTCTGGCCCACCAGGTCCCTCAGTTCTGATATTCCCTACCCTGATCCTGCCTCCTCCATCTTGGACCCTAACTTTTCCCTGATCATCCCCCACAGATCCAGAGCCCTGCGTCTGACCGCTTTTGCCAGCCTCTCTGTGGAGCTGAGCCTGAGTAACTTGGGAGAAGATGCTTACTGGGTCCAGCTGGACCTGCATTTCCCCCAGGGACTCTCCTTCCGCAAGGTGGAGATGCTGAAGGTGGGTGAGAGGACAGCACCAGGCGTCTGTTCCGCAGTCGCTGCTCCCTTCTTTGAACCCCAGGTGGCCAGGACAGCCTGAACACATAGACAGCTGTGGGTGGACAGGGGTCGCAAGATCACATCTGGGTTCCCAGCCTAGAGCTGTATGATCTGATGTACAAGGTTTACCCTCAGGCTGGGCATGGTGGCTCATGCCTGTAATCCTAACCCTTTGGGAAGCCAAGGCAGGAGGAGCACCTGAGATCAGGAGTCGAAGACCAGCATGACTAACATGGTGAAACCCTGTCTCTACTAAAAAAATACAAAAATTAGCCAGGTGTGGTGGTGTGTGCCTGTAGTCCCAGCTACTAGGGAGGCTGAGGCAGGAGAATCATTTGAACCTGGGAGGCAGAGGCTACTGTGAGCCGAGATGGCACCACTGCACTCACTCCAGCCTGGTTACAGAGCAAGACTCCATCTCAAAAAAAAAAAAAAAATTAGAGACAGGGTCTCACTATGTTCCCCAGGCCGGTCTCAAACTCCTGAGCTCAGGCAATCTGCCCACCTCAGCCTCCCAAAGTGCTAGGATGACAGGTGTGAACCAGTGCGCCCGGCCGAATTTCCTTCCTTTTAAAGGTTGAATAATATTCCGTTTTATGTATAGACCACATTTTGTTTATTTATCTGTTGATGAACACTTGAATTATTCTTATACAGCAACATTGAATGCTTCCTTGCTGGATGTGGTGGTGTGCACCTCCAATTCCAGCTACCTGGGGGGCTGAGGTGGAGGAGTGCTTGAGCCTAGGAGTTCAAGGCTGCACGGAGCTATGATCACACTAGTGCACTCTAGCCTGGGCAACAGAGCAAGACTCTGTCTCTACAAAAAATTAAATAATTAGCCAGGTGTGGAGGGTGTGCCTGTAGTCCTGCTACTTAGGAGGCTGAGGTGAGTGGATCACTGGAGTCCAGGACTTTGA
Source organism: Cacajao melanocephalus (assembly GCA_963573385.1). Lineage (NCBI taxonomy): Eukaryota > Metazoa > Chordata > Mammalia > Primates > Pitheciidae > Cacajao > Cacajao melanocephalus. The sequence goes on along the minus strand of CAUYLG010060886.1, from coordinate 33,686 downwards.
GGCTACAGTGAGCTATGATTATACCATTGCCCTCCAGCTTGGGTGGCAAAGTGAGACTCTGTCTCAGGAAAAACAAAATAAAACAAAAACTGGGCTGGGTGTGGTGGCTCATGCTTATAATCCCAATACTTTGAAAGGCTGAGGTGGGCAGATCACCTGAGGTCAGGAGTTCAAGACCAGCCTGGCCAACATAGTGAAACCCCATCTCTACTAAAAATACAAAAAAATTAGCCAGGTGTGGTGGCAGGTGCCTGTAATCCGAGCTACTCGGGAGGCTGAGGCAGGAGAATTGCTTGAATCCAGCAGACGGAGGTTGCAGTGAGAAGAGATCAAGCCACTGCACTCTGGCCTGGATGACAGTGAGACACTCCATCTCAAAAAGAAAAAAAAAGGAAAAAGAAAAAGAAAAAATAACTGGAGTCAAACAGTTCTGTGCTCAAGTTCTTACGGATCCCTGCTGTTACTCAGTGATGACACCGTGGGAAAGTCCTATTTCCTCATCTGTTTCCTTCCCAGTCTGAGGCTGAAATCTGTCCTTTACAAGATTGGGATGAAGATGAATGGTTTCATAATGCTTAGCCCAGGAGCAGGCTGATTTTTAAAATGGTTACTGAACGTATAGAGGTAGTAGCATTTTAAAAACGTCACGCTAGTCTCTTTTTTGATTGTACCACACTTTACTGAGCTGTTGTTATGTCTTTGAACCGTTTGAGCACTTCCAGTTTTTCAGTGTTATCAATAGGGTTGCAGTTACCCCCTCACCCAACTTTGATTTTTGAGATAAGTTCTCACTCTGTCGCCCAGGCTAAAGTGTAGTGGCACAGGCATGGCCCACTGCAGCCTCAGTCTCCTGGGCTCAAGTGATTCTTCTGCCTAATAGCTGGGATGACAGGCATGTCCCACTATGCTCAACTAATTAAAAAAAATTTTTTGTAGGCCAGGTACAGAGGCTTACACTTGTAATCCCAGCATCTTGGGAGGCTGAGGCAGGCAGATCACTTGAGCCCAGGGGTTCAAGAGCAGCCTGAGTGACATAGAGAAACTTCATCTCTACTAAAATACAAAAATTAGCCGGACATGGTAGCATATCCCTGTGGTCCCAGCTACTCGGGAGCCTGAGGCAGAAGGATTGCTTGAGCCCAGGGGTCAGAGGTTACAGTGAGCCGAGATCACACCACTACACTCTAGCCTGGGCAACAGAGTAAGACCCTATATATTTTTTTTAAAACTTTTTTTTGTAGAGATGGGGTCTTACTGTTGCCCAGGCTGATCTTGAACTCCTGGCCTCAAGTAATCCTCCCACCTCAGCCTCCCAAAGTGCTGGGATTTCAAGTGTGAGCTACCTTACCCGACCTTGCAGGGACTATTTTGTACTAAGCCTCTGTCTGCAGCCCTGATTCTTGGGCCCTTTCTCTCTGAGAAGGTGCCATGACAGAGACAGAGCCCCTGGGGGAGGTGGGCCCAGAGGGCTGGTGGCCTCTGGGGGAAACTTGGCCTTGCTCACTAACAAGCTTGTTCCCTCTTTTCACCCCCAGCCCCATAGCCAGATCCCTGTGAGCTGCGAGGAGCTTCCTGCAGAGTCCAAGCTTCTGTCCAGGGCATTCTCTTGCAACGTGAGCTCTCCCATCTTCAGAGCAGGCCACTCAGTGAGTGCTTCAAGTCTCCAGGGACCAAGCAGCCTAGGGGCTCTGAGCTGGCGGAAGGGAGGGAGCTGTTGGCTCAGGAGGAGGGAGCGGGGGATTGTCAGGAAGGGTGCGCCTTGCCCCTACTCTAAGAGAAACGTATGTGAAGCTGTTTTGTGTCATGTTTGAGAACCTGGACTTTGGAATCAGGCAAAGCTGGGATTGGGTGATTCGTTTTGTAACCTTATAGACATGACTTAACCGTTTGGAGCCTCACTTTCTCACCTTTACAACGGGTAGAATCCTAGCTCAGTGCTTGGGGTGCAGTAAGCACTTGATAAGGGGTCCCTGAGATGATGGTGATTGGATGTGGGGGCCGTGAGGTGCTCAGGCTGCCCCTCAGCCCCTTCCATTTCCATTCCCCTCTCCTTCCCTGCCAGGTTGCTATGCAGATGATGTTTAATACATTGGTAAACAGCTCCTGGGGGGACTCGGTCGAGTTGCGTGCCAATGTGACCTGGTGAGCAGGCCCCGCCCACATCCCTGCCCTGGTCTCAGACCTGGACAAGCCCTTCTCCTAACTCTGGCCTCTTCCTTGCCCCAATGCAGTACCAATGAGGACTCAGGCCTCCTGGAGGACAACTTGGCCAGTACCAGCATCCCCGTCCTGCACCCCATCAACGTCCTCATCCAGGAGTAAGTCCTTCCCTGCAGACGGCCAGTCCTCTCCTCCCACCTCAGCCTGCCCACCTAGGGCCCCGATTTTGCCCCCTGGGGCTCTCCTTCTGAACCTCCTTCCTTTCCTAGAGACCCCAGGGTCATTAGAACTGATTACAGCCACAACCCTCACAGTTTTCAACATTCCAAAATGTGGGGGCCCTGGAAGAGCTGGGGGAAGGATCAGCATTTACTTATGGAAGAAAAAAACTCATTGAACACTGATAGTCTATCAGACTCAGGGCCAGCTCCACTGTGAGGTTGCTGACGTTCCCTGGGACCCTCAGCACCTCTGTGGGGCAGCTCTGCTTCTCCTCATTTTACCAGTGAACAAGCTGAGACTCAGGGCAGGCCAATACTCAAGGTCCAACAGCTGGTACTAAAGCCAGGGTCTCAGCCCCAAAGCCTCAGCCAAGCTCCTGCTTCAGTCACCCTAGGTTCTCTCCCCTCCTGGGGGCCAGTAGTGCCAGGAAAGATAGGAGAAAAGTTATCACAATACCCGTTGCCCTCAGGGAGCTTATAGTCAAGTTGGAGAGACCAAACTCATGCACATACAGAGTCAGTGACTGTGCAGGAAGGACCCATGGGGATCACTGGTTGGGTGTGTCACTGAACCTGGGTCTGGCTGCTTATTACTTGAAAGCCAGACTCAAGGGACAAGAGTTGGTGGGAAGAAGGGCAGGTTTATCTGGAGAGCCAGGCAACTGAGAGGATAGTGAACTAGTGTTCTGAAGTACCATCTTTAATGTCAAGGGTAGGGGGAAGAGGAAGGGGTTGAGATCAAGAGGTAACTTAGGAGCACAAACATCTGGGCACCAAAGAGGATACGCGGAGGTTGGGAATGTCTTGGTCCTTGGTCAGGTCACAGAGCTCCTATAAACCTTTAACAAAACATAGTTAGTTGTTCATATATGTCCCCTTTAATGCCAGACTTAGTTTTAAAAGCTACCTGATTGCTGTTTTTGCATGTTATCTCGGTGCCCTAAAGTTATCCTAGCCTAGGGGCAGGATGGGTAAAGGCCTCTTCAACAAAAATGGAGGAAGTTATGTTAGTTTTTTGCTATTTCAAAAAAACCTGTTACAGGTTTTCTTGCTTATAGAGAAGGAAACTTGGCCAGGTGTGGTGGTTCACACCTGTAATCCCAGCACTTTGGGAGGCTGAGGTGGGTGGATCATTTGAGGTCAGGAGTTCAAGACCAGCCTGGCCAACATGGTGAAACTCCATCTCTACTAAAATACAAAAAACAGCTGGGCATTGTGGTAGTGGGCGCCTGTAATCCCAGCTACTCTGGAGGCTGAGGCAGGAGAATCACTTGAACCCGGGAGGAGGAGGTTGTAGTGAGCTGAGATCGCACTTTTGCCTGGGTGACAGAGCGAGACCCTGTCTGAAAAAAAAAGGGGGGGGCGCGGAGCTCGAAAAGTCAAGTGGCTTTTTCTAGTTGGCTCAGTGACGGAAGGACCAAGAAGGATGGAGACAGTGTCTGGACGCACATCTCCAGTGCTTTTTTTTTTTATTTTTTATTTTTTAAGAGACAGAGTCTCACTCTGTTGCCCAGGCTGGAGTAGAATCGCACAATCTCGGCTCACTGCAACCCCTCTGCCTCTTGGGTTCAAGTGTTTCTCCTGCCTCAGGCCGCCAAGTAGCTGGGATTACAGGTGCCTGCCACCACAACGCCTGGCTAATTTTTTTATTTTTAGTAGAGACGGGATTTTACCATGTTGGCCAGGCTGGTCTCAAACTCCTGACCTCAGGTGATCTGCCTGCTGAGGCCTCTCAAAGTGCTGGGATTACAGGCGTGAGCCTCCGTGCCCGGCCTCCAGTAATTTTGAAAATCAATGCCACACAGTATGGTATTGACATGAAATTAGAGCCAGGAGAGATGAGTGTGCGCTGGGGGAGAAATGGAAGGGTTTGTGGAGAAAGTGTGGCTTAGACTGGGGTCTGGAGGATGACGCCATTATGGCAAGAGCTAAAAAGGAAGCTAGGTGTCCTCATCAGAGACCATAGCCCAGACGAAGGCAAGGAGGGAGGAAGCAGGGGGGCAGACCTGGGGGGCAGGGAGAGGGCAGGATTAGCCAAGGACAGGTGTGCAGAGGAGCAGTGGGGAGACAGCCTGGACATGGGGGGCTTTAAACCTGACCCTCCCTCACAGTAGGGGGCCATTGGCAGATGATGAGCAGGTAAGTGGCAGGACCAGAGAGTGATGTGTTGTTGGAAGGATGGGTGGAAGGGGCATCAGCAGCTGATAAAATTATCTAGGAGATGAGCAGGGACTCCAGAGGACAGTGGAGTCGCTTGCAAGATGGCATGCAGTGAGGAGGACATAGCCTCCACTGGACATGCCTCCCTGGGTTCCCATCCTGTCTCTCCACTGTGGGGCTTTGGGCAAGAGGCTGGCCCTGTCCGGCAGCCTTAGTTTCCGAAGAGAAAGGGCGGGTTGTGGTAGGGGTTGAATGAGATGGTGTCTGTGTGGTTCCTAGTGCAGTGGCTGGCCGCCCAGAGGCTTCCTGGAGCCAAGGTTGCTGTCACTTCGCCATCGCTGCCCTTCTCTCTCCACAGCCAGGAAAACTCCACACTCTATGTCAGTTTCACCCCCAAAGGTCCTAAGATCCACCAAGTCAAGCACATCTACCAGGTATGAACCCCAACGTGGAAGGTCCTTATAGGTCACACATTCATTCCTTATCCTGGGGACTGAGGATGCAGGCACCAAGTAGACACAGTCCTCATCGTAGCTGTCCACCTGTTCAATAACCCTTTCTCCAGAGCTTCACGGCCTCCTCTTACAGGCTTCCAGCAGCGGCATATGCTAACTCCTTTCTGCTACTGGATACATTATTTTAAGAATCACAGGACTTGAGAGCAAGGAGGACTCAGAGAGAATTTACTTTTTCATTCAGACACTGGATATGCTACTATTCTTTGCTCTGTTACCCAGGCTTGAGTGCAGTGGCGTGATCTTGGCGCACTGCAACCTCTGCCACCCGAGTTCAAGCAATTCTCCTGCCTCAGCCTCCCAAGTAGCTGAGATTACAGGCATCTGCCACCACGCCCAGCTAATTTTTGTATATTTAGTAGAGACGGAGTTTCACCATGTTGGCCAGGCTGGTCTCAAACTCCTGACTTCAAGTGATCCACCCACCTTGGCCTCCCAAAGTGCTGGGACTACAGGCGTGAGCCACCGCACCCGGCCTATACTAAATTAGGTATTTAGCTAGGTGCTGGCACCCTGCCCAGTCATCAAACTGAGGTTCTGTGCCTGCTGCTTTATTTTTACCTTTTTTTTCTTTTTTTGAGACAGGGTCTCATTTTGTCACCCAGGCTGGACTACAGTGGCATGAACATGGCTCACTGCAGCCTCAACCCCCTGGGCTCAAGCAATCCTCCCACCTCAACCCCACAAGGAGCTGGGACTACAGGCATGCATCGCCATGCCTGGCTAATTTTTGTACTTTTTTGTAGACACAGGGTTTTGCCACATTGCCCAGGCTGGCCTGGCACTTTATACATGCAATGCCCTATAATTCTCACACCCACCTGTGAGATCCTATAAGATAGGTACTGTTATTCTTTCTTTCTTTTTTTTTTTTTTTGATGTGGACTTTCACTTTTGTTGCCTAGGCTGGATGGCAGTGGCGCTGTCTCAGCTCACTGAAAACTCCACCTCCCGGGTTTAAGTGACTCTCCTGCCTCAGCCTCCCGAGTAGCTGGGATTACAGGCACCTGCCACCACACCTGGATAATTTTTGTATTTTTAGTAGAGATGGGGTTTCACCATGTGAGCCAGGCTGGTCTCAAACTACTGACCTCAGGTAATCCACCTGCCTCCACCTCCCAAAGTGCTGTGAATACAGGCATGAGCCACCAAGCCTGACCTGGTACTGTTATTCTTATGGACAGAGAAACCTGCAGAACAGACAGGCCACACAGCTCACAGGGGTAAGAAGTCAGCCTCCTGCATGTACTTGAATATTGAAGTCCATGATTTTAATCTCTGAGTTAATGATCTGCCGTTTCTCATGCAATGTGCTGTGACTGTGATCTTTAATACAGGGGATAGGGGGACTTAAAGGAGGAAGGCTGCCCCTCAAGGCTGAGGCTTCCCTACAGGGAACCTCTGAGGGAGGAGCAGGCATTGACCAAGCCAAGAACATCTTCAGCAGTGGCCCACGCGTGTCATCTCAGCACTTCGGGAGGTTGAGGAGGGAGGATGGCTTGAGGCCAGGAGTTGAAGACCAGCCTAGGCAACATACCAAGACCCGGTATCTACAAACAAATAAAAAATACGAAACCTTAGCTGGGCATGGTGACCTGCACCTGTAGTCCCATTTACTCAGAAGGCTGATGTGGGAGGATCATTTGAGCCCAGGAATTCCAGGCTGCAGTGAGCTTTGATGGCGCCACTGCCTCCAACCTGGGTGACAGAGCAAGACTGTCTCTGCTTTTAAAAAACAAAACTGTTACAACTGTCATCCCAGCACTTTGGGAGGTTGAGGCAGGAGAATCACTTGAGCCCAGGAGTTCAAGACCAGACTGGACAACATAGTGAGACCCTCTCTCTAAAAAAAAAAAATTAAAAAATTATCTGGGCACCGTGGTAGTCACCTGTCGTCCCAGCTACTCAGAAGGCTGAGGTGGAAGGATGGCTGGAGCCCAGGAGTTTGAGGCTGCAGTGAGCTGTGATCTGCCACTGTACTCCAGTGTGGGTGACAAAGAGCAAGACCTGTCTCAAAAAAAAAAAAAAAAAAAGCATTTTCCTGTAGCATAGTGCATTGCAGTATGTAGGGGTGTAGCGTAGCTTAGCATGGTATATCAGAGTATGACTAGGAGTACAGTTGCTCCTCTTGAAGCTTTGGTCTCATTACATTCTTTTTTTTTTTTTTTTTTTTGAGATGGAGTCTTCCTCTGTCACCCAGACTGGAGTGCAGTAGTGTGATCTCGGCTCACTGCAACCTCTGCCTCCTGGGTTCGAGGGATTCTCCTGCCTCAGCCTCCCAAGTAGATGGGATTACAGGCGCCCATCACCATGCCTGACTAATTTTTGTATTTTTAGTAGAGACGGGGTTCACCATGTTAGCCAGGCTGGTCTTGAACTCCTGACCTCAGCTGATCCACCCACCTCGGCCATCCAAAGTGCTGGGATTACAAGCATGAGCCACTGCACCCAGCCTGGTCTCAACATATTCTAAACCAAATTTGCTGCCTTTCCCTAAGCCAGCATCTCCTCTGGCTTATGTGGAATATTTTGAAAGGCACCATCTCTTCCTCAAGCAAAACTTACGAGTCTGCGTTAATTTCTCCTTCCTCCTGCCTTGTCCCACTGCCTCCCGGAGTCTGGTTCTCTGTATCCCTTTTCTGCTACTGCCCAGACCCAGTTCCTTGCCTTCTTGCAACTGGAGTGTTGAGACTGACTCCCAACATGGGCCATGAACCACCTCTCCCAGCCTCTTTCCAGCCCATGCTTGCAGGGGATAGACCTCCCTGGAGCCACTTTCTTCCTCTGCCACCTTCTGTGACTTCCCACTGCCTCCTTGATGCTGCCCCAACTCCTCACTGTCAAGCCTTCCGGGCCCCATAGTCTGATCCTGGGCTTCCTTTCCAGCCTTAACTCCTGTTCTCCTTCCCAGGCACCGTCCTTCCAGCCACATCCCTCTCACCTGGTGCCATCCTGGCTCCCTGCATGTCTCTTCCTGGATGCCCTCTCCCATCTTCAACTGTTAAAATCCTATCCATCTGGCTGGGCAGGGTGACGCACACCTGTAATCCCAGCACTTTGGGAGGCCCAGGCAGGCGGATCACCTGAGTTCAGGAGCGCAAGACTAGCCTGGCCAACATGGTGAAACCCCAGCTCTACTAAGAATACAAAAATTAGTTGGTTGTGGTGGTGCATGCCTGTAATCCCAGCTATTGGGGAGGCTGAGGCAGGAGAATCACTTGAACCTGGGAGGCGGAGGTTGCAGTGAGCTGCGATCCTGCCACTGCACTCCAGTCTGGGTGACAGAGTGAGACTCTGTCTCAAAAAAACAAACAAACAAAAAAGTCCTGTCCATCTTTCACAGTCAAATTCAAATGCTGCCCCTGATATTTGGCCTTTTTAATTTAACTAGTATTTCAAGTGTCCATGAATGTTTGTTGAATGAATAAATGATAGAATCCTTCTAATTTGATACACATTTCTCTGCTTCCCGAGACATTGTTAGTGCCACTCCTGTGTCACTTTCTTATACATATCTGGATCTCCCAGCCTTAGCACAGATAGCTCTTTTTCTAATAAAAGGTGCTCAGAAAAAACATTTTTTTTTTTTTGATACAAAGTCTTGCCCTGTCGCCCCAGCTGCAGGGTAGTGGTGTGATCTCGGCTCACTGTAACCTTCTCCTCCTGCCTCAGTGATTCTCCCACCTCAGCCTCCAGAGTAGCCAGGATTATAGGCATGCACCACCACACCCGGCTAATTTTTGTATTTTTCTAGAGTCAGGGTGTCACCATGTTGGCCAGGCTAGTCTCGAACTCCTGACCTCAAGTGCTCTTCCCACCTAGGCCTCCCAAAGTGCTGCGATTACAGGTGTGAGCCACCACACTAGGCACGGCGTCAAGCAGTGGGAGATTGGAGGTGGAGTAAGAATAGCTCCTATCCTCAGGGAGCTCCCAGTCTAGGGGAGATGCAGACACCCAAGCGGATCCCTCACCATCCTTCTGGGGACACAGAGTGCGCTGTGGGAGCCCAGGAGGGGGAGTTGCCCTGTCCTTGGGGAGTCAGCAAAGCCTTCGGAGATAATATCAAGCAGGCTCTTACAGGGTAGTGCGGGGTGGAGAAAGCTGGAAGAGCATGGAAGCCACACTGCAAGGCCCTGAGGACGGAAGCTGGCTGCACCCGGTCACTAACAAGGGTCCTGGGGACTCAGCCGATGAGGACTGGAAAAGGCGTGCAAGGGCACATAGGGTCTGGGTGGCAGCTGAGGTGACTGGCATTCAGGGCTCTGCATCCCTTATCCTCTGTGCCAGGTGAGGATCCAGCCTTCCATCCATGACCACAGCCTGCCCACCCTGGAGGCCGTGATTGGGGTGCCACAGCCTCCCAGCGAGGGGCCCATCACACACCAGTGGAGCGTGCAGATGGTGAGTGCTGCCTAGAAAGGGAGGGGCTGCCCTCCCCAGGTCTGGGGGGTGAGTACATCCCAGGGGACAGAGGGCAGAGCTTGGCCAGAGGTGAAGGCTCACACCTCCCAAATCTCAGCACTTTGGGAGGCCAAAGTGGGAGAATTGATTGAGGCCAGGATTTTGAAACCAGCCTGGGCAACGTAGCAAGATCCCAGTCTCTACAAACAAATTTTAAAGTTAGCCAGGCATGCATGGTGGCACATGCCTGTGATCCCAGCTACTAGGGAGGCTGATGGGAGGATCACTTGAGCCCAGGAGTTTGAGGCTGCAGTGAGCTACGATCACACCGCTGCACTCCAGTCTCCGCAACAGAACGTGACTCTTTCTCTAACAACAACAACAAAAAAAAAAAAAAATGAAGAGGGCAAGGCTGAGTGTGTGGGGAGTGAGGATGCATGCATCTGGATCCTGCCAGACTCAGAGATGGCTGAACTTACCCAGGGCCAGGACCAGGGCAGGAGAAAGCTGGGATGCGAGGGTCTTATCTGGGCTCAGGAGGTGCTAACTGAAGACCTGCCTCTCATTCTTAGGAACCTCCTGCTCCCTGCCACTATGAGGAGCTGGAGAGGCTGCCCCGTGCGACTGAGGTATGGACATGGGAGCTGAGAGACGGTGGGGCCGGGCGGCAGGCAGGTGGGAATGAGGCCGCCCTGATCCTGCTTTCCTTCTCCTCTTTAGCCTTGTCTTCCCGGAGCCCTGTTCCACTGCCCTGTTGCCTTCAAGCAGGAGATCCTTGTCCAAGTGATCGGGACCCTGGAGCTGGTGGGAGAGATCGAGGTAGCCCCTGCTCGTAACAGACACAGAGCAGCCGTGGGGGCCCCAGTGCCTAGGGCTGTGGGGGGTGGGCTTCCACCAGACAGTCTGCCTCTATTTTTCTTTTCCATCTTGATGAAAAATCCCCCGTTTACACAGTCACAGGTGAAAGAGAACTATGATTTGTGTGAGATTTGCAATGCTATTTCCATGGGCCTGTTGATAGTTCCTATGTGTTTTTTATAGAAAAACTTTCCTTCCAACAATGGGAGTGACATATTAGAGTGGCACAGTAGAGGCTGGGGCAGGGCTCACGCCTGTAATCCCAGCACTTCAGGAGGCCGAGGTGGGCAGGTTCCTTGAGGTCGGGAGTTCGAGACCAGCCTAGCCAGCATGGTGAAACCCTGTCTCTACTAAAAATACAAAAGTTTAGCCAGGCGTGGTGGTGGGCAACTGTAATCCCAGCTACCTTGGAGGCTGAAGCATGATAATCCCTTGAACCCAAGAGGCAGAGGTTGCCGTGAGCCAAGATCACACCACTGCCCTCCAGCCTGGGTGACAGAGCCAGACGCCATCTCAAAAGAAAGAAAAGAATGCCTGGGTTTATGAGGGGTCAAAATTAGAATAGAAAATAAAAGAAAAGAATGCCACAGTAGAGAGTTGAGTAGAGCCGGGTGCATCCCCCTGGGACCCCTTCTCTGCTCCTCCCCATCGTGTTGCGGTGGGGGCAGAAGCCAGCGGGTTCTGTCCTCGTTCTTCTGGGTTCTGACGCCTCTCCCCACTCCCGCAGGCCTCCACCACGTTCAGCCTCTGCAGCTCCCTCTCCATCTCCTTCAACAGCAGCAGGCATTTCCACCTGTATGGCAGCAATGCCTCCCTGGCCCAGGTATCTCCACCTCCTTGGAAGCCCCAGGAACAGGCAACAGAGAGATCCCAGGAGCCCCGGGGCAGACCCAGATGTGGGAGAGCCTCCTGGGCTCTGTGTGAGTCAGAATTTGCCCACCACCAGAGCCATCAGCCTGGGGGAAGCTTCCTCTCCCCTTGGTGGGCACACGACCCCAAAATCACCTGTCTGAGATATGGTAGACTTACATGTGGAGTAAAGATCAGTTGAGGCCGGGCACGGTGGCTCATGCCTGTAATCCCAGCACTTTGGGAGGCTAAGGCAGGCAGATCATGTGAAGTCAGGAGTTCAAGACCAGCTTGGCTAACATGGTGAAACCTTGTCTCTACAAAAATACAAAAATTAGCTGGGCATGATGACGGGTGCCTCTAATCCCAGCTACTCGGGAGGCTGAGGCAAGAGAATCACCGGAACCCAGGAGGCAGAGGCTGCAGTGAGCCGAGATCCTGCCTTGGCACTCCAGCCTGGGTGACAAAGTGAGACTCTATCTAAAAAAAAAAAAAAATCAATCAGAGGCAGGTGTGGTGGTTCACACCTGTACTCACAGCACCTCAGGAGGCTGAGATGGGAGGATTGTTTGAGGCCAGGAGTTCAAGACTACAGTGAGCTACAGTGGATAACTGCACTCCAGCCTGGGCGACAGGGCGAGACCCTATCTCAAAAAAATAAAAGGAATCAATCTGACAGCAACTTAGCAAAGAAACTACCAAGTCAAGGGTCAGACAGTGAAGAGAGGGCACTCTAAGCAGAGGCAGCAGCAAGTTCAGAGGCCTCCGTGGTGAGCGTGGGAAGGGCAGCCTGAAGGTCAGTATGGCTGGCAGAGGAGAGGAGGGAAGATGCATCTAATAGGTAAGCAGAAGCCAGATTCTGGACGGCTCGAATGCTGAGCCACATGCGATTCCAGGGAAGCCACTGAAGGCCTAGGGCTGCCTAAGGTGTGTGTTGGCCAAGTCACAGTAGCGACCGTAACAGGTGACATGTTAAGGGGAAAGGGTCTGCAGCTGGGGACTCCAGGTGGGTGATGCAGTCGGATAGGAGGGGACAGGGAATGGGACCAGGTTTACAGGGACTTCGAAGGGTGGGAAGGGCATCTTCCAGCATTCCCCTCCCCATGCACCCAGGTCGTCATGAAGGTTGAGGTCGTGTATGAGAAGCAGATGCTCTACCTCTACGTGCTGAGCGGCATCGGGGGGCTGCTGCTGCTGCTGCTGATTTTCATAGTGCTGTACAAGGTGAGCACCTCCAGGGTCACGGGCATTGCTGAGACAGCCAGGTGGGGAAAGGAGACCTGCTGGGAGCCAAGGAGGAGAATACCAAGCCAAGGAGCATTAGAGCCAGGGGGGCCTCAGCCTACTCCCTCCTTCAACAGAGAAGGCTACTGAGGTCCAAAGAACAAGTGAGGGCCAGGCGCCATGGCTCATACCTGTAGTCCCAGCTGCTCAGGAGGCTGAGGTGGGAGGATCCCTTGAGCTCTGAAGGTCCAGGCTGCAGTGAGCCACAATGTTGCCACTGTGCTCCAGCCTAACAGAGCAAGACCCTGTCTCTCACACACACACAAAAAGAGCAAGAGAGACTTTTCTACCATCATTCAGCCCATCCCTGGCAGAGGCAGGACGAGGCGTCCTGGGAGAGGAAAAGGAAGTACCCCACATATGGAGGTCCTCCTGGCTGCCGGGCACTGTCCCAGGCACTGGGACACAGAGGTGCATGCCACAAACATGCTCCCTACCATTGTGGTGCTCACAGTCTAAGCAGGGACACAGGCAGCAGCAAGCAGAATGAGGGCTGCAAAGGGCCTGTGTGCTCTGGGACCTAGAGCCCAGGCGCCTCGCTTAGGCTGGAGGGGGCGGCCAGCAGGCCTCCCAGGAGAGGTGGCATTTGAGGTGGGATTTGAAGCCTGTGTAGAAGTTACAGATGAAGGCTGGGTACCGTGGCTCATGCACGTAATCCCAGCACTTTGGGAGGCTGAGGCGGGCGGATCACTTGAGTTCAGCAGTTCAAGATCACCCTGGCCAACATGGTGAAACCCCATCTCTACTAAAAATACAAAAATTAGGCCAGGCGCGGTGGCTCACGCCTGTAATCCCAGCACTTTGGGAAGCCAAGGTGGGCGGATCACAAGGTCAAGAGATCGATATCATCCTGGCCAACATGGTGAAACCCCGTCTCTACTAAAAATACAAAAATTAGCTGGGCGTGGTGGCACACACCTGTAGTCCCAGCTACTCAGGAGGCTAAGGCAGGAGAATTGCTTGAACCCAGGAGGCGGAGGTTGCAGTGAGCCGAGATCACGCCACTGCACTCCAGCCTGGCACCTGGCGACGGAGCGAGACTCTCTCAAAAAAAAAAAAAATACAAAAATTAGCCGGGAATGCTGGCAGGCACCTAGAATCCCAGCTACTTGGGAGGCTGAGGCAGGAGAATTTGCTTGAACCCTAGAGACAGAGGTTGCTGTGAGCTGAGATCACGCCACTGCACTCCAGCCCAGGTGATAGAGTGAGACTCCTCTGTCTCAAAAAAAAAGGAAAAAAGACATTACAGATGAAGAGTATTGGAGGGCAGATACTCCATCTAGAAAAACTCAAATGTAACAGAAAGGATAACATAGCAAAGCAAAGTTTCTCTCTCTTGCACTCCCAGAGGGTTGTCATGAACAACCTTTTGTTTATATTCCTCCAGGTTCTAATCTTGTTAGCATTCATGTGTAAATGTGGGCATGAGGTGGCTCACATCTATAGTCCCAGCACGTTGAGAGGCCAAGGTGTTAGGATGGCTTGAGGCCAGGAGTTCAAGACCAGCTTGGGCAACATAAGAACCATCTCTACAAAAATAAATACATTAGCTGGGCATGGTGGTGCACGCCTGTAGTCCACGCTACTTGGGAGAAAGAGGGGGGAAGATCACGTGAGCCCAGGAGTTCAAGGCTGCAGTGAGCTATGATTGCACCACTGCACTTCAGCCTGAGTGACAGAGATAGACCTTGTCTTTAAAAGTAAATTTAAGCCGGGCATGGTGGCGCATGCCTATAGTCCCAGCTACTCGGGAGGCTGAGGTGGGAGGATCACTTGAGCCCAGGAGCTCTGGACTGTAGTGCACTATGCCGATCAGGTGTCCACACTAAGTTCGGCATCAACATGGTGACCTCCTGGGAGCAAGAGACCACCAGGTTCCCTAAGGAGGGGTGAACCAGCTCAGGTCGGAAACGGTGCAGGTCAAAACTACCGTGGTGATCAGTAGTGGGATCACTCCTGTGAATAGCCACTGCCGTCCAGCCTGGGGAACATAGTGAGACCCTGTCTCTTAAAAAAAATAAATAAATAAATTTAAAACACATATTAATATATCACCAAACCAAGTATAGTGGTAATGCTGTAATCCCAGCTACTCAGGAGGCTGAGGTAGGAGGACGCTTGAGCCTTTAAGTTTAAGACCATCCTGGGTAACATAGTGAGACCCTATCTCAAAAAATAATAAGGCCAGGCACGGTGGCTCACGCCTATAATCCCAGCACTTTGAAAGGCTGAGGCGGGTGGGTCACGAGGTCAGGAGTTCAAGACCAGCCTGGCCAATATGGTGAAACCCCGTCTCTACTAAAAATACAAAAATTAGCTGGATGTGGTGGCAAATGCCTATAGTCCCAGCTGCTTGGGAGTCTGAGGCAGGAGAATCGCTTGAACCCAGGAGGTAGAGGTTGGAGTGAGCCAAGATTACGCCACTGCTCAAAATAATAATAACAATAATAAAAATGAAAATATATATAGAGACAAGAACCAAGCATAGTAGATGTGCCCCCCCACCCCATCCCCGGAGCAAACACCATGTGCCTGTGGAACTCTTGACTTACTAACATAAAAAGTATTCTCGGCTTGGCTCAGGGACCCATGCCTGTAATCCCAGCACTTTGGGAGGCCAAGGCAGGCGGATCACTTGAGGTCAGGAGTTCAAGACAAGCCTGGCCAACATGGTGAAACACTGTCTGTACTAAAAATACAAAAATTAGCTGAGCGTGGTAGCAGATGCCTGTAATCCCAGCTACTTGGGAGGCTGAGGCAGGAGAATTGCTTGAGCCTGGGAGGCAGGGGTTGCAGGGGTTGCAGAGGTTGCGGTGAGCCGAGAATACGCCACTGCACTCCAGCCTGGGTGACAGAGCGAGACTGTCTCAAAAAAAGAAAACACACACACAGAAAGTGTTCTTACATTTTCCTGGGACTGAAATGCTCAGTGAACTTTTTGTTCACTCAAATTTTGTCTTTATACAGGTTGGCTTCTTCAAACGGAACCTGAAGGAGATGATGGAGGCTGACGGAGGTGTCCCAGATAGAATCCCTGCAGAAGACTCCAGGCAGCTGGCATCTGAGGAAGAGGCCAGGGATCCAGGCTGCCTGAAGGACCTCCACGAAGAGGACACGGAGAGTGGCAGTGGCAAGGACTGAGTCCAGGCCTGTGATGCGCAGAGGGTCCAGGACTGGACTCAGGACGCCCAGGGCCACTCTGCCTCTGCCTGCATTTCGCTTTGTGCCCTCAGGGGAGTCACTGCCCCTCACTGGGCCTCAGTTTCCCTATCTTGAACATGGGGCTCATGCCTGCCCGCCTCCTTTGCAGGCTCATAGGGTGGACCTGCTGATGGACTGGCCAGGAGGGCTGCAGAAGTGAGGACTTTTCATGACCAGACGGTCCTGGCTTCCACCAGCCACTCTTGGTTTCTCTCCCTGGAAGAGAACGTCTGATCTAAATGTGGAGAAACTGTAGTCTCAGGACCTAGGGACGTTCCTGACCCTCACACCTGCTCTGGGAGGTCCACAGATGCCTCTGTCCCCCAGAAACTGTCCCTGCATACTCCCCTGCACTGGAGTCCAGTCTCTTCTGCTGGCAGAGGGCAAATGTGACCTGTGTCATTACATGACTGTGGCACACGCCTTGCTCTTGGCCAAAGACCAAATTCCTTGACATGCCTTCCAGCACCTTGCAAAATGAGACCCCTGCAGCCTTCCCCAGCCTCTTCTAGAGCTGTGCCACCTCCCTGTCGAAGCTCCGGTGACACCAGGCTTTCTCCCAGGCCAGGCTCCTTCCTGTCTTCCTGCGTTCACCCTGACAGCTCCCTCTGCCCAAACCTTCCATCCTGCCATCCCTCCTTCTTTGGCCGGCAGATTCCAGCTCACACATCAGACTCGGTTGGGTCCCCATGTCTTTCCCACTTCCACCAGCCTGCACTTCTCCCTCAAAGCACACGTCATGGGTTTTCTCTGTTTAATGATTTACCTAACTAGCAGCTATCTCTCAGTAAACTCTGTGAGGGTAGAGGCCATACTCGTCTTGTTCACCTTGGGACGCCTGCTGATATGTCAGGGCATGGGCCATCTAGTAGGTGCTTGACACAATGTCACTGAATTAGTGATGGAGCCTGTGGGAAGATACAGAAAAAGGGGATGGGCTGGGCGAGGTGGCTCACACCTGTAATCCCAGCACCTTGGGAGGCCAAGGCAGGTGAATCACCTGAGGTCAGGAGTAAGTTTAAGACCAGCCTGGCCAACACGGCGAAACAGTCTTTATTAAAAATACAAAAATAGTCCGGGCGCAGTGGCTCACGCCTGTAATCCAAGCACTTTGGAGGCCAAGGCAGGCGGATCACCTGAGGTCGGGAGTTCAAGACAAGCCTGACCAACATGGTGAGACCCTATCTTAAAAAAAAATAATAAAATTAAAAAAAAAATAAAAATAAAAATACAAAAATAAGCTGGGCCCAGTGGCTCATGCTTGTAATCCCAGTACTGTGGGAGGCCAAGGTGGGCAGATCACAAGATCACGAGTTCAAGACCAGCCTGGCCAACATGGTGAAACCCCATCTCTACTAAAAATACAAAAATTAGTCAGGTGTGGTGGTGCTCGCCTGTAGTCCCAGCTGCTCAGGAGGCTGAGGCACAAGAGTTGCTGGAACCCAGGAGGTGGAAGTAGCAGTGAGCCGAGATTGCGTCACTGCACTCTAGCCTGGGTGACAGAGTGAGACTCTATCTCAAAAAAGAAAAAAAAGCCAGGCATGGTGGTATGCACCTGTCGTCCCAGCTACTTAGGAGGCTGAGGCAGGAGGATCGCTTGAACCTGGGAGGCAGTGGTTGCAGTAAGCCAAGATTGCACCATTGCACTCCAGCCTGGGTGACAGAACGAGACTCTGTCTCAAGAAAAAAAAAACAGGCAGAGATGGGCCCATGGCCTCCCCATCCTGGGAGGCTCCGTCTTCCCAGGCTCTGCCCCTGCGCTGGCTCCACACCCTCTCCCAGGACCCATCACACCTGTGCAGCGGCCCCCACAGAAAGAGCTCAAGGTGGGGACCACGTCTGCTCACTTGGAGCCCCAGTGCCAAGCACAGTGCCTGCATGTGTTTATCCAATAAATGTGAAATTCTGCCCAATTTTGTGATGTTTTTGTGCTGGTGCAATATTGCAGCCCTAATCAATTAAGCGAACATTTCTGGCTGGACCCTGTGGCTCACACCTGTATTGCCAGCACTTTGGGAAACCAAGGCAGAAGGATCCTTTGAGGCCAGAGTTTGAGACCAACCTGGGCAACATAGCGAAACTCTGTCTCTACAAAAAATTTAAAACTTAGTCAAGGCTGATTGAACATACCTGTAATCCCAGCTACTCAGGAGGCTGGGACAGAAGGATCACGTGAGCCCAAGAGGTCAAGGCTGCAGTGAGCTATGGTCGCATCACTTCACTCCAGCCTGGGCCACAAAACAAGACACTGCCTCCAAATTTTAAAAAAAAGTCCAGGTATAGTGGCTCACGCCTGTATAATCTCAGCACTTTGGGAGACCTAGGTGGGTGGATCACCTAAGGTCAGGAGTTCAAGACCAGCCTGGACAACATGGTGAAACCCCATCATCTCTACTAAAAATATTTTTTAAATAGCTGGGTGTAGTGGTGAGCAGCTGTAGTCTCATCTATTCGAGAGGCTGAGGCAGGAGAATCGCTTGAACCCAGGAGTTGAAGGTTGCAGTGAGCCGAGATCGTGCCATTGCACTCCAGCATGGGTGACAAGAGCAAGACTCTGTCTTAAAAAAAGAAAAAAAGACAAAGGAACATTTTTTTCCTCAACTCTTTCACTAAGTGGGACCAAAGTAGCTCTTCTTCCTTTTATCTCCCTACCTTTTTTTTCTTTTTCTTTTGCAATGATGACCCTCAGATACTGACTTGTGCCTGACATTGTGGAATAATTCAGAAGAGAAGGAAGTAGGCCGGGCGCGGTGGCTCATGCCTGTAATCTCAGCACTTTGGGAGGCCGAGGTGGGTGGATCACCTGAGATCAGGAGTTCGAGACCAGCCTGGTCAACATGATGAAACCCCGTCTCTACTAAAAATACAAAACTTAGCTGGGCATGATGGCAGGCACTTGTAATTCCAGTTACTCAGGAGGCTGAGGCAGGAGAATCACTTGAACCTGTGTGGGGAGCAGGGTGGGGGGCGGTTGGGGCAAAGGTTGCAGTGAGCCGAGATTGCGCCAGTATACTCCAGACTGGGTTGACAGAGTGAGACTCAGCCTCAAAAAATAAATAAAAACAAATAAAAAATTTTATTCCAATGCAAGAAAAGAAAAAAAGTTTTTAAGTACATAAAAGTATTGGTAGACATCAAAAACATAAGTCAGCCTCTAGTCACTCACCCAGTGTTTCCTGAGTGCTTTATGTCAGGCCCTGTTCTGGGTTTATTTGAGGTCAGGAGTTCAAGACCAGCCTGACCAACATGATGAAACCCTGTCTCTACTAAACATACAAAAATTAGGTGGGCATGCATGGTGGCATGTGCCTGTAATCCCAGCTACCCAGGAGACTGAGGCAGGAGAATGGCTTGAACCCAAGAAATGGAGGTTGCAGTGAGCCGAGATATCACCACTGCACTCCAGCCTGGGTGACAAAGCAAGACCCTGTCTCTCTTTATATATATGATTCCCAAAAACCTTTTGTTTACATGGGTTATAGCTGTCCATATCTATCAAAATATACATTAAAATAGAGACAAATGCAAAACAAGAACACCCAAGCCAGGCACTGTCGCTCATGCCTGTAATCCCAGCACTGTGGGAGGCTGGGATCGCTTGAGCCCAGCTTCAACAGTGTAGCGGGACCATCTTTTTTTTTTTTTTTGAGACAGAGTCTTGCTCTGTTGCCCACGCTGGAGTGCAATGGCACAGTCTCGGCTCACTGCAACCTCTGCCTCCTGGGTTCAAGAGATTCTCCTGCCTCAGCCTCCTGGGTAGCTGGGACTACAGGCACACACCACCACACCTGGCTAATTTTTGTATTTTTAGTAGAGACGGGGTTTCACCATGTTGGCCAGGATGATCTCGATCTCCCTACCTTGTGATCCACCTGCCTTGGCCTCCCAAAGTTCTGAGATTACAGGCATGAGCCACCGTGCCCGGCCATGGGACCTTGTCTCTAAAAAATGAAACAAGACAAATAACCCAGCTATATGTGCTTCAGAGCTGTTGTGAGCATTCAGCATTGAGTGAGCAACACCTGTAAACTGCTGAGCACTGTCGTAGCACTAAGCACTTGATAGTGGCAGTGGAGAGAAATGGTTTATGTGTGCAGGTGGTAGAGTGGAAAGCATCACGCTGGACTCAGGTCAAGAGACAGCTGTGCAGGTGCAGCCCTCCCACTAACTTGCTGTGTGAGCTTGGGGGAGACACATGCCCTCTTGGGGTTAGGTCCACACCACCTGGGTAGAGATGGAGGTGCCTCCGGAGCTGTCATGGCAGACAGGGTGGGTCCAAACAGTTAAGCCCCACCCTCATCTGCCCTGGTTTTGTAGACACGGGTACAGACCACATTATCAATTAAGCACCCTAGGCACTGTGCCCAGGGCCTCCCATCTTCTGAGGGCCTACAAACATGTTTAGGAGCTGAAAAAAGTCAACTCCAAAATATGAAAATCAAATAGATTAAGTTAGGTGTGATGCTAAAAATTGACAAAAATAAATATAAAATTTAAAAAATAGATAAAATTAGGCTGAGTGTGGTGGCTCATGCCTGTAATCCCAACACTTTGGGAGGCTGAGGCAGGCAGATCATCGGAGGTCAGGAGTTCCAGACCAGGCTGGCCAACATGGTGAAACCCCGTCTCTACTTAAAATACAAAAATTAGCTGTATGTAGTGGTGCACACCTGTAGTCCCAGACTCCGGAGGCTGAGGCAGGAGAATCTCTTGAACCCGGGAGGCAGAGGTTGCAGTGAGCTGAGATGGCACAATTGCACTCCAACCTAGACAAGAGCTAAACTCCATCTAAAAGAAATATATAGATAGATAGAGAGATATAGATATAGATAGATATATAAAATAGCTGAGTGATTTCCCAGCAGCTGAGTGATTTCCCGAGGTGTGGCCGGTCCTCTTCATCTAAGGTCACAACTGGCCACACTCCAGAACCCCCTAGACTCATTGATGGAACGCTCCATCCATTCTGAGGGGTTAGGAAGGCTGAAGCTTGACTGGGAAAGGAAAGCAAGATAAAGGGGGTGGAAGGGGCAGGTGGTCCCACCAATAGGTACGGGGCCCTAAAAAGGTATAAGAGCCACTGCAATCAGACTCGCATGGTGGGAGGGCTTTAGGGGCCAGAGCAGTTGTCCAATCCTCACACCTGATCAAATGTGTACCCCGCTGTGGGGGTGGGGTTGGAACTGCAGACACCTGCTGTGGCTCTGCACAGGGGGGTGGCTAGAGGTTCTGGTTTCGAGGCAGGAAGGGTGGTCAGCTGGGTGCCAGGAGCCAGGGAAAGATGGAAAACAGGCTCTAGGCCGGGGTCTGTTTTCTGGCCCAAGGACAGATCCTCTGTTTAGTAAGCAGGATCTCCGCAAAGTTGAGTGCTTGGCTTCTGCACAATGCCCCCACATTGGGCCCACTCTGTGTTTGTCCAGCACTCAAAGCATGGGACATGAACTTGGGCAGATGCGAGCAAATTATGTCTTCTGAGCCACAGATTATAAGATTACAGTAAAACACTGACTATAAAAGCACTACCAGGCCAGGGGCAGTGACTCTCACCTGTAATCCTAGCACTTTGGGAGGCTGGGGGCGTGGGGGTGGGGATCACCTGAGGGCAGAAGTTCGAGACCAGCCTGACCAACGTGGTAAAATTCCATCTCTACTAAAAATACAAAATTAGCCGGGCATGGTGGCGCACCCTTGTAATCCCAGCTACTCAAGAGGCTGAGGCAGGAGAATCACTTGAACCTGAGAGGCGGAGGTTGCAGTGAGCTGAGGTCCCACCATTGCACTCCAGCCTGGGCAACAAGAGCAAAACTCTGTCTCAAAAAATTAAAAAAAATAAAAGCACTTCCAGTTGGCCACCATACACAGTCCCAGCTTCTCTGGAGGCTGAGGCAGGGAGATCACTTGAGCCCAGGAGTTCTGGGCTGCCATGAGCCATGCCCGGTGTCTGCACTAAGTTCAGCATCAATATGGTGACCTCCTGGGAGTCGGGGGCCACCAGGTTCCATGAGGAGTGAACCATCCCAGGTGGGAAACAGACTGCATCTGTGAATAGCCATTGCACTTCAGCCTGAGTGGAACAGCAAGACTTCATCCCTAAAAACTTTTTTTTTTTGAGATGGAGTCTTACTCTGTCGCCCAGGCTGGAGTACAGTGGTGCAATCTCGGCTCACTGCAACCTCTGCCTCCCTGGTTCAAGCGATTCTCCAGCCGCAGCCTCCTGAGTAGCTGGGGCTAATTTTTGTATTTTTAGCAGAGACAGTGTTTCACCATATTGGCCAGAATGGTTTCGATCTTCTGACCTCATGGTCCACCCATCTTGACCTCCCAAAGTGCTGGGATTACAGGTGTGAGCCACTGTGCCCGGCCAAAATTTTTAAAAAGAAAAAAACACTTCCACGCCAGGAGTGGTGGCTCATGCCTGTAGTCCCAGCACTTTGGAAGGCCAAGATGGGCAGATCACTTGAGGCCAGCAGTTCAAGACCAGCCTGACAAATATAATAAAACCTCATCTCTACTAAAAATACAAAATTTAGCCAGTGTGGTGGCAGGCGCCTGTAATCCCAGCTACTCAGGAGGCCGAGGCAGGACAATTGCTTGAGCCTGAGAGGCAGAGGTTGCTGTGAGCAGAGATCCGGCCACTGCACTCCAGCCTGGGCAACAAAGCAACACTCCCATCTCAAACAGAAAAAAAGAGAAAAAGCACTTCCAGCCAGGCGCAGTGGCCCGAGGCAACACAGCAAGACCCTCCTTTTTTTTTTTTTTTTTTTTGAGGAGTCTCGTTCTGCTGCCCAGGCTGGAGTGCAGTGGTGCAATCTCAGCTCACTGCAACCTCTGCCTCCCGGTTTCAAGCAATTATCCTGCCTCAGCCTCCCAAGTAGCTGTGATTACAGGCGCCCGCCACCACGCCAGGCTGATATTTTTGTATTTTCAGTAGAGACGGGATTTCACCATGTTGACCAGGCCAGGAGAGACCCCCTTTCTAACAACAGCAGCAGCAAAGCACTTCCTAGATAAGGCCCTGGCAGTCCTGGCTATGACTGGTGTCTCTCGCTGCCCAGGGCACTGTCCACACACACATTTTAAGGACAAGTCTCATTTATCACATAAAGGTTTTTTATTGAACTCAAATTCAGGGGCTCCAAAGCCTGAGGAAGACAAGGGAGGCAGGGGTTTGCAGGCAGAGGCCCAGGCCCCACCCCGGGGCCCCGCTCCCCACCCCACCTACCCTTTACCCGCTCCTGACTCAACGAGGGTCTCAGCAGCTACCAATCTAAGCTACCCCATTCTAATTAGGTAACCCCCCGCCCTCCCCCCTCCCCGTTCTAGCACGTTGCCAAGCCAGGCACCTACCGAGGAGCCGTGGCTGAGGCCAGCCCTCCGCTGACCTCTCTCCATTTCTCCCAGGGCCTCCCGCTGCCGGCCTGGCCTCCCTCCAACCCATTTCTCGCAAGTCTCCAGGGCGTGTCACTTCCTCCACCCTGGCCCTCTTCTTCCAGCATCCTCAGCTCCTCCATTTCACTGCGGCTTCTCCACTATCCTCTCTAAAGGTTCCTCTAGCTCCCTGGCCCCTTATCTTCTGCCCATGCCTCCCACTCCTGCTGGGGCCTCAGGTCAGCGCCGGCCCGCCGCATGGGTCCGCTGGTGGCGGATGAGGTCAGAGCTCTGTGAGAAGGCCTTTCCGCAGTCATCGCACTTGTAGGGCCGCTCGCCGCTGTGGACCCGGTGATGCTGCAGCAGTGTGGAGGAGCGGCAGAAGCCCTTCCCGCACACGGCGCACCTGTAGGGCCGCTCGCCCGTGTGGGAGCGCTGGTGCTGGATTAGCGTAGAGGAGCGATTGAAGGTCTTGCCGCAGTCGGGGCAACTGTAGGTGCGGCCTGGCAGGTGGGTGCGGGCGTGGATGGCCAGCACCGAGCTCTGGCCAAAGCGCTTGCCGCACTCAGGGCACTTGAAGGGCTTCTCCCGGGCGTGGCTTCGGGCATGGGGGATAAGAGCCGACCGCTGAGAGAAGCTCTTGCCGCAGATGCCACAGCTGAAGGGCCTCTGCCCGGTGTGCACCCTCTGATGGCTACGCAGGGATGAGTTCTGGCTATAGCACTTGCCGCACTCAGTGCAGCTGTAGGGCCGCTCGTGGCTGTGGGTGCGCTGGTGTCGCAGGAGGTAGGAGCTGTCGCCGAAGGCCTTGCCACAATGTGGGCACTTGTAGGGCTTCTGGCCAGAGTGGGTGCGCTGGTGGCGAAGCAGGTAAGAGCTGTCGGCGAAGGCCTTGCCGCAACGGGGACACTTGTAGGGCCGCTCGCCCGTGTGGGTGCGCTGGTGTTTGATGAGGTCAGAGCTCTGAGAGAAGGCCTTGCTGCAGACCTCACATTTGTAGGGCTTCTCACCCGTGTGGATGCGCTGGTGCTGGATCAGGGTGGAGCCCCGCCCGAAGCTCTTTCCGCAGATGCCGCAGATGTTAGGCCGAGGGCCCTGCCCCCCCCTGGACCGGCCACCCCGCCGGCCTGGACCTCGAAGGGCTCCTGTGAGACCCAAGGGATTCTGAAGCATCTCAAATTGCGATGTAGACAGCAGGGCCCCTGTGGGCATCTCAAAAGGTGGCCCTATGGGCAGGCCCCCTGTGGGCTGCTCCCCAAAGCCCTGAGTGAAGGAGTCCAGGGGGTGAACTCCTAAGGAGATATTCAAGGGACTTTTTTCCTCAGGATTCAGAAGCACCTCTTCACCTTCCTGGAATTTGGAACTTTGAGCTTCAAATTCTGGGGTTTGGGTTTTGAACTCAGGGTTCTGGGGTTCATATCTAGAGCTCTCAGATTCATAGCCAGGGCTCCGGGGTTCATAGCCCGGGCTCTTGGGTTCATAGCCAGGGCTTTGGGGTTCATACCTAGGGCTCTGGGATTCAAACTCAGGGCTCTGAGAATCTGATTCAGGGCTTCTGGGTGCAAACTCAGGGCTTGGGGGCACAAGCGCGGGGCTTCGGGACTCAAAACCCGGGCTTTCAGGCTCAAATCTGGGGCTTTGGGGTTCAAACTCTGGGCTTTGTGGCTCAAACCCAGGGCTTTGGGGTTCAAGTCCAAAAGGTATCTCTTCGACTTCATAGTCCCCAGTGCCTTCTTGCTGAGAAATTTCCTCTTCATTCTCACTCATGTTGCCTGCAGGATCAAAGAATTACAGAAAATCCAGATGGTGCGGGACCTGGAAGGTCATTTGGTCCATTAGCAGCCACACACCTCCCCCATCACAAGCAGGGTCGCTGGCCCCTAGACAGGTGCTGAAATTCCATTGCCCCCCTCAGCTGACCCAAGACACCCTAGTATCCGGCGCCCCCACCTCCGAGTCCCAGGTGTACTAGCCCCGTGCCCTCGCTCCCTCCCTGGAGCCACAGCCCCTTCTCCTGCACGCAGGTCCACTCCTCGGATGGGGGCTCCCTCCTCACCTCTGAGAGACCCTTCGGGGCTCCTCATTTCGTCAGAACTCTGAACATCCTGGGGCTCGAGGCCCCACGGCGACGCCTCCCGCTCCATCCCTGCGGGCTCCCAGTGCGGCGGCGGCGATGGTAGCCGATCCTGGACCCGGCTTGGGTTCCCTGAGCCCCTGGCCCCCGCCGCCCGCCCGCCCGCTCAGCACCGCCCAGGGTACGCGGCGGCCCAGCCCGGGCCCCCGAGGCCGGACGTCTTGACCCCGGGCCTCTCCCGTGCGCCGAGCCCCTCCCCTGTCCGCGGCCCCGCCCCCTCCCAAGGTCTCGGTCTCCCGGTGGCCCTCACCAGCCCCCGGGCGTCGCGGCCTCTGGGATGAGAGGCTTCGCGACTCGCCCGGACGCCCCCAGACCCCTCTCCCGCCCGGGCCCCCGCCGTCTCGCCCCCGGCCTCGGGCTGGGCAGCGCTGTCCAACGGCCGCCCGGCCCCCCTCCCCCGCACAGGAAGTGTCCGTCCGCGGCCAGGTCCCCCAGCCGGCTCGCGCCGCGGCCTCTCTAGGAGCCGCTGGAGGTGGAAACTCGTTGGCATTAACCCTGGGCTGGAGGGCCCCGGCCTGGGGGTGGGCGAGGACCCGGCGCTCTGGAGCCCGCGGGGCTGCCGGGGCAATGTGTGAGCCTGTGTTCTAGGTCTCCGTTCCTCCAGAGGCCAGTCTGTCCATCTCCCGGGCCCCGCGTCGTCGGTGCGTGTGGCCAAGGGCGAGGCGACAAGCGAGACCAAGGTCAGCGAGAAGGAGCGACGCTTCCCGGCGCCAGCGGGGGCGGCGTCTAGCTCCCTCCCCGGCCGGGCTCCAGGTCAGCTCGGGGCGCGCCTCGGGAACAGAGATGGACTCCCCTTGGCCTCGCCGAGTCCCTGGGCCTAGGACCCCCTCCTGGAACTCCGCTCACCCCAACCTGCACGCCCACTCCCGTTCCTCCAGCCCCCGCCCCACTCTGCTCCCCCGATCCCCCTCCTCCCTCCGGGAGGGCTAGGATCGTTGCCAAGGAGACAGCCCCGCCCCGGCTCCCAGAGGCACCGCTTCTCCGCCCCAGGAAGCCGGCGGTTGGCCGATGGGGCTCCTGCTCTCGCCGCCCCGCCTCCTCCAACCCCGCGGACGGCCGGGTGCTAATGGTCGCCAGGGAACGCCAGGCGCCTTCCTGATTGGCCGGGGTCGCTCCGGTCGGGTCCGCCTTCCCTGTCCGCCAGAAGAGCCTGCAGGAGGTAGTGAGAGAGTGGTGCCCCAGGCGTCTCCCCTCCAGCCGAACCTGTCCCTTCAAAACTTTTCCCGCCCCCACTTACCCTCCATTATGTTTTATGAAAACCAGGAGATCCGAGGAGAGACACCCTTCCTCCTTGTCTGCCCCATACCCCTTTCCTCTCGCCTCCACCTTCCCCAGCGCCTGAGTTTAACTCAATCCTTGTCAGTCTTAGTCCCTGGTTCCCGGATTTCCTCACAGGGAGGCAGGATTCCTTCCAGGTCAGGGTGATACAGAGGAGAAATGGACAGTGAGAACCATCTGGTCTTCGAGGCATCTAGGAACTCTCCAGTCTTGTCTAACTCGAATGGAGACTTGCCGAGGAAGGGAACCTGAGAAACACTGCCTCGGGTGCAGCTCTGAATTGAGGAAGTGAGCCTGGACAGACAGTATCATCCAGTTCTTGTCTTTTTGCTACCCGTCGTGCTGAAACAAGTTGGGCAGCGTTCTTGACAGTTAATGAGCCTGATGCCCCTGTGTGATGCAGGAGCCACGGATCGTGTTTTTCTGTCGTCTACCCAGACAAACGAAGGGAAGAGACTGAGTGAAGGATGGCCTCTTCTATTCTCTTGAAAAGGGATGAGAACAAGAACTTGGAGAAGGCCAAGTGGTAAAACGTGGAGAGCGGTGGGGCGCGGTGGCTCACGCCTGTAATCCCAGCACTTTGGGAGGCCAAGGCGAGTGGATCACCTGAGGTCAGGAGTTCGAGACCAGCCTGACCAATATGGAGAAACCCCGTCTCTATTAAAAATACAAACATTAGCCAGGCGTGGTGGCACATGTCTGTAATCCCAGCTACTCGTGAGGCAGGAAAATCACTTGAACCCGGGAGGCGGAGGTTGTGGTGAGCCGAGAGCACCATTATACTCCAGCCTGGGCAACAAGAGCGAAACTCCATCTCAGAAAATAAATAAATAAATAAATAAAGACGTACAAATAAAATCACAAGAGCTCATCCTACAAATGAAGTGGAGTGGGAGAGAACTTTCTGCTCTCCAGAGGAACAGCTTCCAGCTCCATAGCTCTCTCCCATCCCAATGTCTGTTTGTCCTAAAACCTTTGTTAATAATGGCTTACATGGTCCAGCACTAGAGCCCAAACAGGCAGAACAGCCTACAAGAGGACCAGTTTTGGGAAGAGCTGGATATGGGGTACCCTCTGGTCATCCCCAAAGCACTCACACAGGTAGGAAACAAGTCTCCTTTACAAGACACTTTTCTCTGACATCCAACTTGCTGATCCACCAAAATTCACGCAGGAGAGCAGCCATAGCCTGAAAATGGGTGGCAAGGCCTCCAGCCACAGCTCTGACACTGTCCACTGCCTGCACTTTTATCATGGGCCACAAGTCCAGGTGTAGCAGAAATTGAGCCAAGACTTCAAGCTGCTCCAGCACCAGCATTTCCACGTGCAAATTCAGCCTCACTGGCACCTGGAGTCAGAGTGGCTCACTTCCATCCAGCCTCCTTCAGTACCAGAGTGCCATCTATGCACAGGGACTTCACAAGGAAGCCAGCCTCCACCCAACACACAGCCACAGCAGTGAGAGGCTCCAAGCCCAGGAAAGCCTCTGATAAGGCTGCACCTTGACCCAACACCAACTAATCCAAGGCAGAAGAAACTTGGGAGTCCACTGGCCTTGTCCTACCTCTGCATCCATGAGGATGAGGCCTGCACATGTCCTGAGTTAGGTGGTCACTGTGTCCACAGCATTATCTCCTGGCATGCACGACACGAGGGTAGAGCCATTCAGTGTGCAGCCAAGGCTTATGGTCCAGCCAATGTGGTCAATGCTGCAGGCTAGAGAGAGCCCCCACAGACATTCTCAGTGAGAGGAGCTTCTGTATGCACTGCTCCCTTCCTGCATGCAAAGGACCAGCCCTCTTAAAGGCCTTCCATCCAATGCTAGAAGAGATGGCCCAGTGTATTGAGCATGATCATAGGTACCCAGGAAGAGAGCAGATATGCCACAGGGGAAGAACAGAGAAATGGAGACCTCTCCATACTCAGAGACTTCTAGGTAATAATCATGGCACCTTTAATTGGCAAATTCAGGGCCAAGATCTGCCAGAGATCTTGTCAGTCTGGGCTAAGAACTGATGTTGCAAGCTGGGCTTTGCCCAAGGTGTGCTGAGGGTTAGGGGAGGGGACTGGGATGTACACTGGGAATTAAAACCTGGTACAAAGGTAGCTCCTACTGCCAAGGTGCCTCTTCTCACCCCATGTGCCCCGCTGTTCTTCCTTTGGGAAGAACAGAGAAATGAAGGACTTTGTGTATGCCCTGGGACCAACCACTACTCTTGCAAAATTAAGAGCAGTTAGAAAATAATGTTTTGTTCCTAGCAGTGGTTCTCTCAAACTTTCACAGGCATAAAATTCCATCCCTGGAGATTCTGATTTAACAGATGAGGAACAGAGCCCAGGGAGCAGCTACTTTTTTTTTTTTTTGAGACAATGTCTCACTCTCACCAAGGCTGCGGTGCAGTGGTGCAATCTCAGCTCATTGCATCCTCCATCTCTCAGGTCCAAGCAATTCTCTTGCCTCAGCCTCCTGAGTAGCTGGGACTACAGGCGCATGCCACCACACCCGGCTAATTTTTGTAATTTTAGTAGAGACAGGGTTTCACCATATTGGACAGGCTGGTCTTGAACTCCTGACTCAGCTGATCGACTTGCCTTGGCCTCCTGAAGTGCTGGGATTGCAGGCGTGAGCCACCATGCCTGGTGGGAGTAGCTACATTTTTAAAAGATACTCAGCCAGGCCCTACCTCTAGGTGGAAATATCTGTGCTACGAACTGAGGAGCTGAGAATGGGGTGGGGCTGAGGCTTAAAGCTTTCATAACACTAAAAAATGTGGAAAGTCACGACACGACGAAATGGTGGAAAGTTGGGTCATGAGGGCAGGAAACAGAGGAGTCAGATCTGGCTTCTGGGCTCTAAAAAAGCTTTGCAACCTTCAAAGCACTCAGAGACCTCAAGGTAGTAATCATGGCACCTTTAATTGGCAAACTCAGGGCCAAGATCCGGCTGTCAGTCTGGGCTGAGAACTGGTGTTGCAAGCTGGGCTTTCCCCAGCCTGTGCTGAGGGTTAGGGAAGGGGACTGGGATGTACACTGGGAATTAAAACCTGGTACAAAGGTGGTTCCTACTGCCAAGGTGCCTTTTCCAACCCCATGTGCCCCTGTGATAAGCAGGCACACGAGTCAAGCCACCCCAGAAAAGCTCAGAGAGAGCAGACCTTGGTGGGGCCGGATTGGAGATGAGGTTGGAATGAATCAGTTCATTACTTCACTTGGCACCTGAACAGTGTCTTTTCTCCAAAACTTCTACCTCCTTTCAGGTTGGTAAATCTGGTTTCTTCCTCCCTGGGTAGGCCAGAGAGGGCTGAGCTGGGTGACAGGCTAGGGTGCACAGGCCAAAGAGGTCACAGGCCCTTGCTCCCCTTGGGCAGGTGTTGTCCTGACCAGAAGCAGGGCAGGAGCTGCCCATGGCTGGACCCTACCCACAGAGGAATTAGTAGTAGATGGATAATGGAGTAGTGAGGTGATGGGGGCGTATTCCATGCAGAGCTTGGGAATACAGATGGGTATGGTTGCTGCGGGCTACAAATCTAACACCAGGTGTTCCTGGCCTAGCCCCTTCTCCCCATGATGGCACATACTTAAAAGACAGCAAAGATGGCGCATACCTAAAGACAGGAAAGATGCAAGACCTGTTTTGACAGAAACATGGGTTCAAGAAATACCTCCCTTTCTTCTTTGCTGTACTTTAAGATAAACGTCAAAAACACTAATGGCAAGCCATGATGAATGGCAAGTGTTGCTTGGTCAGGAGCTGATGGGATGAGTGGCCCGGCCACAGGAAGTTGGGGGTTCTGGCTCTGGCCCAACTCCCAACAATTGCGATTTTATGGGAGCCTCGGTGGAGTTGCTAAATCTTTGGATTTTTCAAGAGATGCCAGAAACCTGGATTTTGGTGCAAAATATTCTTTTAAATCTTCACCATTAATTCATATCACTTAAAAACACTGCCTGGGCCCAAATCAATACAGCAACTGTAGGCCAGATCCAGTATGGGGCCACTGGTTTTTTTAACTTGTGCAGTAAAAAGACAACGGAGGCCAGTGCGATAGCTCACGCCTGTGATCCCAGCACTTTGGGAGGCCAAAGTGGGCAAACTGCTTGAACCCAGGGGTTTGAGACCAGTCTGAGCAACATAGTGGGAACCCCATCTCTGCAAAAAATTTTAAAATTAGCTGGACGTAGTGTTGCCCACCTGTAGTCCCAGCCATCTGGGAGAACAGGGCAGGAGGATTCCTTGAGCCCAGCAGGTCTAGGCTGCAGTGAGCCCAGTTCACACCACAACATTCAAGCCTGGGTGACGGAGCAAGATGCTGTCTTAAAAATAAATAAATAGCTGGGCGCAGTAACTCACGCCTGTAATCTCAGCACTTTGGGAGGCCAAGGGAGGTGTATCATGAGGTTAAGAGATCGAGACCATCCTGGCCAACATGGTGAAACCTTTTCTCTACTAAAAAAAAAAAAAAAAAAAAAAAGCTGGGCGTGGTGGTGTGTGCCTGTAGTCCCAGCTACTTGGGAGGCTGAGGCAGGAACATTGCTTGAACCCAGGAGGTGGAGGCTGCAGTGAGCCAAGCTCGAGCCACTGCACTCCAGCCTGGCGCTTGGTGAGAGAGCGATACTCTGTCTCAAAATAAATTAATTAATTAATTAAATAAACAAACAAACAATGGGTATTGTGTTCTAGGAGGGTCAAAGAATAAGAAAAAGCCAGGCGAGTTGGCTCACGCCTGTAATCCCAACACTTTGGGAGGCCGAGGCGGGTGGATCACCTGAGGTCAGAAGTTCCAGACCAGCCTGACCAACATGGTAAAACCCCGTCTCTACTAAAAATACAAAAAAATTACCTGGGCATAGTGGCAGGTGCCTGTAATCCCAGGTATTCGGGAGGCTGAGGCAGGGAGAATCGCTTGAACCCAGGAGGCGGAGATTGCAGTGAGATCGCACCATTGCACTTCAGCCTGGGCAACAAGAGCGAAACTCCACCTCAAAAAATTAAAAAAGAAAAAAAAAAAAGACAATAGGTAAAACAAGGTTCTTCTCTACCTCAATCCTGTTAGCCTCTCTGGGCTGAGAAACAGCTTTTGCTTTTGCTTCCCCTTATAGAGGTCTGGGGGGTTCTCACCTCAGCCCTGCCTCAGCAAAGGGGGCCTTTGAGAGCCCGGGGCAACTGGGAGCAAGCTGCTGGCAGAAGAGGCTGCTGAGAGCCCAAGGTGAGACTGTCCACACCCCACAGCCAGCTCTTGCCGGGGATTCTAGGACTTCCCTGCAGGCTGCTGCAGAGGTTCGGGACCCTAAGTCCATCTCAGGCCTCCCTCAATGTCTAGATCACACCTGGTCACCCACACTCCTGCAATATCTCTGGGTATAATTGGAAGCCCACAGGTGGGTCCAGGTCCCCATGGCCAGAGGTCAGGGTCACAGACAGCCCCCCCAGGGCGCCGGCCCCTGCGCCCGCTGCCCCCAGGCCGATGGACCCACTGGTGCTTGGCCATGCCTGTCTTTAGGCCGAAGCAGCGGCCACACTGCGGGCAGCTGTAGGGTTTTTCCCTTGTGTGGATGCGCAGGTGCGAAGTCAGCGCTGTGCGGCGCAGGAAGGCCCGGCCACACTCGGGACAGCAGTGGGGCCGCTCCCCGCGATGGATGGCCCGGTGTTTGCTCAGGGAGGAAGCGTGGCTGAAGCCCTTGCCGCAGTCTGCGCAGTGGAAGGGCTTCTCGCCCCTGTGGCTGCAGATGTGCTCCACCAGCGTAGAGCGCCAGGCGAAGCTCTTCCCGCACACGTAGCAGCCATGACGCTGGTCCGCTCGTGGGACAGGGGGGTGGGCAAAGAAGCGGAGGTGACTCCGGCACCACGCCTTGGATGGCTGCTCCAACCCGCCAAAGGGGGCTTGGGGAGCCTTCAGCCCAGGAGGGCCTGTGGCCACAGAGATGGGCTTCTCCAGGGCTCCCGTCCCTTCTCTTTGTCTTTCCTCTTCCTTGTTTCTGGAATCTGCTGGGAGATAAGGAGAGGAGAGTTCAGCCTCGGCTCATCCTGGTCCTTGAATCCCACACCCCGTGTGGACAGGGACAGGCCTCCTGGATCCCCGACTGCCCCCGGGACCCAGTACAGGCAGGAGAGCAAGGAGTGACACTTGTTCCTCGGCTGCAGAGCCAGACAGAGCTGGGAGGGAGGAAACAGTCCATTCTGACTCGCAGCTGGGGAAATGTCACTGTGGGGAAGGGCAGAGATGACATGAACATCTGGGCCTGATCCGGAAGGAGGAGCAGACACCTGGGGATACTCCAGGCAACAGGAACAGTACCAAGAAAGGCAGAATCAGGCAGGCATGGCCAAGTTCAGTGGGGCTGGACACTCTGCAAAGGCTGAGGCAAGAATTGAAGGAAGGAAATGTGGGGGCTGGATGCACCTGCGTGCTTGAAGACGGTGGGGATGGGTCGTGATGTGGAGGCAGAGTCAACAGAGCTTAGATGCTGGGCGCAGTGGCTCAAGCCTGGAATCCCAGTGCTTTGGGAGGCTGAGATGGATGATTGCTAGAGTTCAAGACCAGCCTGGGCAACACAGTAAGACCTCTGCCCCTTTAAAAAAATTTTTTTTAATTAAAAGAAAAAAAAAAGACAGGCGTGGTGGTGAGTGCCTTTACAGTCTTAACTACTCTGGAGGCCCACGCAGGAGGACTGCTTGAGCCAATTACTTGAGCCCAGGAGTTCCAGGCTGCAGTGAGCTATGATGGCGCCACTGCACTCAGCCTGGGCAAGAGCGAGACCATCTCTAAAACAAAAACACCAAAAAAGAAAGAAAAAAAAAAGCCCCAAGAGTGTAGTGACTAGTGACCACCCAGAGGTGAGGACGCAGAGGCAGGTATGGCAGGGCCAAAGCCCTCATTACAGTCCCTTTCTAGGCTGCAGCCAGGAGCCAGGCAGGGGCCCAGCCTCCTGGCTGCAGTTGAGAAGGCAGTTCAGAGACCAAACTGCTAAGCAGGAAGCTGGAGGTGGCAGAGGACACCAGGATAGGTCAGGAACAGAGACGTCCCCATGGGACTGAGCACCGGATACTCCACCTGGGTCCGCTTCTGTCGGACGCTTAGCCACCTCCGGATCCTGGGCAGCCAGACCCCACAGTTTGGCCTCCTCCTCCACCCAGGAGATGAGCGCCGGCTTGCTGCCTCCGACTCCTGGGGGAGAAGAACGCAAATCCCACGCTGCTGGGAGGCCGCCTGCCCGGCCGCGGGGCCCCCCACTCCACGCGCAGCTCCCTGAGGCGCG